>QANX01002042.1:1904-38106 GCA_003254975.1 Ochetophila trinervis | reverse complement strand
TCCCTCTCTGATTCGCACTAAAGTCTTCGATGGAAGATGGCTATGGAGAGGGAAATGAGTATGAGGTAGGGGAAATGAAGAGAAATTGGACGCTTTTTAGGGAGAAAGAAATGGATTTTGTCAACTCTTATGCTTTATGCAAAAAAACCATACTATTTTTTAGCTGTTAAGTTAAACGGTGAATGGATAATAGCAAAGTATGACAGATGTAATTTAAATAAACTTTAAAGATCGCATTGTAATTTAAACAAATTTCAAGAAGATAAATGTAATATGTCATAAAAAATTTAATNTCCGGCAAATCACACCAAGGCACCGACGGTCCTCTACTTCAAAACCAGCGATCGGGGCTATTTCCTGGGCTGCCGCCGGCTGGGTCAGAAAGAGAAGGTGGCCGGCTTTCTCTCCGGTTAAATTCCGGCCTGGGTTGGCCGGAATTTGGCCGTTACCGGCCACAGCAGAGGGGAGGTCGGGGCGGCGCCAGGGGAGGGGGAGTGGGCGTCGGGTTCTTTCTCCCCAATTCCAGAATTTTCTGGAAATATAAAAATCAAGGTAAGGGCAATTTCGTCCTTCCACTCTTTTAAGTCCAGCACAGCAAAATTACCAAAATGCCCTTCGCACTGTTTTGACCATAACTTCTCGGTTTTAGGTCCGAATCGAGCGTGCTGCTAGTCTACGGACTCGTATCGACTAGCTCTACGCAACGGTACTTCAGTCAAGGCCATAGCACACTCACACAAAAAAGTCAACCCCGAACCTTTCACGCAGTCAAACTCGGTCAACTTTGAGAAATTTCCAATATTTTCTCGGGACGGGATGTTACAAATGTACTACTTGTGACCATACATATATATCCGTCACTATAGGCTCTATTTATGTGACAGTTAAGTGACCGTCACAGTGATTTCAATTACAAAAAGTCTTTTTTTCTTGTTTGGAGCAACTGTGACAGGGTAGTAACCGACACAAATACGAAAATAATGTTCATCTGATTTTTGGAAGGTAATTAGTGACGACATTTGTCATTTTCCGTCACTAAATGCAAACAAAAATTCAAAAATTTGTTCCCGCCCAGCTGGATTAGTGACGGCAAAAAATCTGTCACAAATAATGAAAAATGAATCTACAATTGTGACGGAAATTGAAATTTCTGTCACATAAAACTGTTTTTTGTGACGGGTACATTTCCGTCACAAAAAGTCAATTTCTTCTGTACGTCGAAGTAAGGCACCGCATATCCAAAAACAGATCTGTTTAGCAACTGTGCCGGTGACCAACAGTGCCAATTAAATGTTTAAAGCAACTGTGACAGGGTAGTAACTGTCACAGAAATGAATACAATTTTTTTAATATTTTTGGAAGGCAATTAGTGACGACATTTGTCATTTTCCGTCACTAAATGCAAACAAAAATTCAAAAATTTGTTCCCGCCCAGCTGGATTAGTGACGGCAAAAAATCTGTCACAAATAATGAAAAATAAATCTACAATTGTGACGGAAATTGAAATTTCCGTCACAGAAAACTGTTTTTTGTGACGGATACATTTCCGTCACAAGGATTTCCGTCACAAAAGGTCAATTTTTTTTGTAGTGTATATCCCATGATTTATCTATAAATTACATGTAATATGATGTGCACACCTACAATAACGTGGACGTATTCACTCACTGTAACAAAGTTGTATTATATATGTGGTAAAATTTAGCTATAATACGAGGCTAACTATTAGAAAACAATCACATGTATCACATTACTATGGTGATATATAATAATGACTTTTTATACAAATGCCTTATGATTTTTTAGTGAATTGGCAACTTATCATCCAAGTTTAATCGATAAGGGGGACTTAACTAGCACATTTTAAATATTATGTTTGAACTAAAGACCTCTAGTGTAGTAGACTCTAACGAGAAGAATGAGAAAATTATTAAATAACGAACAACAAATTCAAAACTTGTTGATTTGCACATGAATATCAAGAATTGAAAAGATAAAAGAGAAAACTCTTTGAAAATTTTTAATTAATCAAAGTTGTCGTCCAAACACGAAAGAAAACTTTAGATATTAATGAAAAAGTCCCCAAAAAAAGGCTAAAAACGTAAGCAAAGCGCAAAAATAAAAAATAATAAAACATGGGACGTGTCAAGACAAGCACGGGTCATTGTGCTTGTCAGTGCTCCTGTTATTCCCGGCCTTGAAGTGGCCAGCCCAAACAAAAACAAGATAGGAGCCTATCTTGGCACATGTCATAGCACCTGACATGCTAGGGTTCACTTTAACCCATTTTTTAACGATTTTGGCAGGTTCAATGCTTCCCAAGTAATCCAAAGCTCAAAGATCTACATTATCCTCCCAGGTGTTAGAAATTTTGCCCCCAAAATTTGTCCATCATCCTCGTCATAAGAATTATCACTAGCAAACGGAATGAGATGCTTAACATTTAAAACATCTACATTTTGAACATGACTAGGAAGCTTTAAACGATAGGCATTGAAATTAATCTTCTCCACAATTTAAACTGGACCAATCTTTCGAATATATAATTTTTTGTAGTCACCAACAAGAAATATGTCCTTTGTCAAGGCTACACACACAAAATCTCCAACTTAAAAATCCACGTGATGACGTTTCTTATATGTAGCATGTTTATACTTAGAATTGGTTTCAATCAACTTCTGATGAGTTTGTTGGTGAATCTCATGTAAATTTGAGACCCAATTTAACGCCTTAGCATGAATCTTCTGTGAAGTAGGGAATGGTGCCAAATAAAGCGAACAACGGGGAATAAACCCATAGACCACCTTAAAAAGACTATTTCGATACTACAATTAAAAGCATGATTATGAGCAAATTCAGCTTGACTCAATTTATGATCCCACGACTTCAAATGCTCTCAAACCAAACATCTCAAAAGAGCTCCTAGGGAATGGTTAACAATCACAATTTGACCATCTGTCTGTCGGTGATAAGCAATATTGAAATCTAACTTCATACCAATTGCTTTCTACAAACTCTACCAAAAATGACTGATAAAACGTGTGTTCCAATTAGACCCAATAGAAGAAGAAAGGCCATGAAGACAATACACGTATTTAAAATATAACTGAGCTATAGGAACAACGTCTATTGTCTCTTTGCAAGGAATAAAATGAGCCATATTCAAAAACCAATCTACCATAACAAAAATAGAATCACAGCCTCGTTGAGTCTAAGGTAATCCAACTACAAAATCTATACTAACATCTGTCCATGGAAAAGAAAGATTCTGTAAAGACATATACAAACCAACATTAGTAGCTATACCTTTGGACCTTTGACAAATTCAACATCGCTCCACAAACTGCTCCACCTCTTTTAGCATAGTTGGCTAATAATACGAGTCAAAAACCAATTGGAGGGTTTTGCCTCACCTTATGCAACTCCCAAATTATTCAATCCTTTATAGTGCAATTAGGGATGCAGATTTGGTTTTCTTAAAGTCAGAAGCCATCCACCAAGGTAAAATTTGTATGTCAGTCACATGTATGCAATGTCTCCAATATACCATAAAAATAGGGATTAGTTTCATATAAATCCTTAAAAGAATTGAAACCAACAACCTCTACTCTCATGGTAGCGAGTAAATTTCTCCTTCTGTTCAACACATATGCCACTTTGTTCAAAGCTCATGAATCATGCTAAAAGTAAATTATTGCAGAAATGCAATCCATTCAGCATGACGGGTTGATACTTTTTCCTAGCTATTAAGGTGTCGCAATGCATCATGATCAGTGTAATATAAACTCTTGGTGAAACAAATAATGTCTCTAATGGCGGATCGCTTGCACCACAGCATAGAACTCTACATCATAAGTGTTATATCTCAGGTTTGAACTAGAAAATTTCTCACTGAAATAGGCTATTGGCCTCCCATTCTGACTGAATACAATACCCAACTTTGAGGCATCTTAAAGTAACTCGAATATGAGGAAAAAATTGGGCAAAACTAAAATGGGAGCAATTGTCAATAACCTTTTAATTTCCTAAAACGCGGCCTATGCTCCAGCTGTCCACACAAATATACAGTCAGTGATTGGAACTATAACTCATTTGAAGTTTAAGATGAATTGCTGATAGAAAGAAAGAAGTCCATTAAAGCTTTGCACTTCAGCAATTGTCTATGGTTAAGGCCACTGCTGTATTACTGCAATTTTTTATTCATCTACCATTGAACCCTTCACTGACACCATGTACCCCAAAAATAAAACACGGTGCACTAGAAAAGAACATTTTTTTTTTGTGTAGCATAAAACTCCTCCATACGTAATACTTCAAAAATATCTCACAGATGCCAAATATGTTGTTCAGGGTTAGCACTATAAATCAAAATATCATCAAAGTAAAATAACACATTTATTGATGAAAGGTCGTATCATATGGTTCATCACGTGCATCTTGTACAAACCTTCGTGTGTTTTGAAGGCGGTCTTCCATTGATCTCCTGGACAAATTCAAATTTGATGGTAGCCACTTTTCAAGTCAAACTTGCTGAAAATAGTAGCTCTGATGCATATCGTTGAACACCAAATTTAATTACTAAATCTACCAAAACTATAGTAATGGCAAGTTCAAGTCGAATCCACAAAGACTATGTTAAAATATAATCTAAATCAAATCAAAACAAATAAATACTGAAAAGAAATCAATGAGAGAAACTCTTGGGATCAGAATAATTCATAAGACTAGTAGACAATTGGTCATAGACATAAAAATTCTAATTTTTTCATTCAGTTTGACATAAATAATTGGCACGGCCTATTTATTCTATATT
The DNA here is from genome assembly GCA_003254975.1 of Ochetophila trinervis. Taxonomy (NCBI): domain Eukaryota; kingdom Viridiplantae; phylum Streptophyta; class Magnoliopsida; order Rosales; family Rhamnaceae; genus Ochetophila; species Ochetophila trinervis. Next base: position 33,292 of record QANX01002042.1, on the reverse strand, counting down.
TCTCACTTAAATAAACTAATCCAAATTCGATCATGGATTAGTTAAAAATTCTAAAATTAAATCTAGAATCAACATGATCTGAAATTATCTCATAAAATTATCAAGAACAAAAGAAAAGCCAAATAAAGACAAACTATACAAACGTTGCAAAGTTAATCTAATGTATGTTTTTCATAGACAATTAAAAGAAACTCATAAAATAACCATTAAAATCTAGAGCAAATTACACGTGGGGTACCCGAACTATATCGGGTGTTACACTTAGGTACCCGAACTAACAATTTTGAACCACATTAGTACTTTTTGTAATTTCCGTCTATTTTTTCCCGTTAAAATCACGTGCAGAATGCGTGGGGAGGAAACCCAGGGGCATTGGGTGTCATTTCCTCTTCTTCTTCTTCCTTTCTTTGACAATCCCAATATTTTGCAAAATTAGGGAAAAATTCAGGTGGGAATCGTCCTGAGAGAGAGTAGGACTTGTCGACGTTGTGGTGGAGCTGTGCACCAAGGTCGGAAACAATGACTGAGAGCGTGTGCAATGGAAAGGCACAAGTGTTGAAGTGGACGAAGGATGAGGAGTGGGCAGTAGTGCTTGGCGAGGATCAGCTGGAGGTAGCGGCCGGCGGCGGGGGAGAGGTAGTAGTGGGAAGAGAAAATGATGGTGAAGTTGGGGGAGAGAAAGTGGGCGATGGGTTGGGGCTAATTGAAAGGTCTTGACTTCGGCCATACGTAGAAAGGAAGAAGAATGAGAGGAAATGATACCCAATGCCCCTGGGTTTCCTCCCCACGCATTCTGCATGTGATTTTAACGGGAAAAAATAGACGGAAATGACAAAAAGTATTAACGTGGTTCAAAATTGTTAATTCGGGTACCTAAGTGTAACACTCGATATAGTTTAGGTATCCCACATGTAATTTGCTCTAAAATCTATTTGCTACTAATTATTAAAAATCCAATACGACTGAGAATTCAATTTAGCAATAATCTAATTTCACATAAAAATAACGGTACCAAATTATAAGTATGAGAAATTGAAAATATAAACAATAAACACGGAAAAACATAAACTAAATGATTAAATTGGATTGAAATGAAAACAAGTCTCACAATTGCATAACTAATTTAGAATTATTCCTACCCAAAAAGAGAAGTTTAGAAGCACATACTTAAAAAAAAAAAACTCAATTCTAAAGCTAAAATTCATCTAAAAGTCAGTTTTCCCCTTTACAACAATGGAAATACCTATTTATACTAAAACGTCTAAAAACATGCATAAACGCCTTGGATTTACGCTTGCCCATGCGCCTGGTACCACGCATGGTACAGCGCCTGAGCTTCTCAGCTTTTTGCATGCAAATGATTGCTTGAAGCCTCATACCAGGAGGCTGGTGCTTGCTGCCAAATTTTATATATTTACATTTTGGCTACTGTTTCTTCAATTTTCATTTCTTTAAGCTCAAATCCACCTAAAACATAGAAAAATACAAATTAATCCATTTTAAGTTAATAAAATATGCTCAACTAAAGTATTGAAGTACATATAATATGTATATATTGTATCCTATCAAATACTCTCACACTTAATCTTAGCACATCTCGAGCAAATCATAAAATATAACATTTCTAATAAACCTAAATCAATCAAGTAACCAAATATTATAGATAGAGACATAACAAAAAAACTCAACAACTAGCACATTAAAGCCAAATGAATCCAACAATCTTCAATTATACTAGCAACCAACTTAATCAAGCTCACTTCAAACTAACTCAGCAAACAACTCACAGAATTCCTTCTAACCACTCAAGTATTTAAAAGGTTGAAAATATTCTCTCAAATTCAATGTAAGAACTTGCTCTACCATAAGCTTGCTTATCAATCTAATCTCCATCACCTAGCATACACTTAAGCAAAAATCTGAAGGTCTTTTAAAATGTTGTAAGATGGCTTATGTAAATATATGTTAGAAAAGAAAAACCATAAGAAAAACAATGGGTTAACATCCAAAATCCAATAAAGCATTCAAGATATGATCTCACAAATACCTATCAACATTTTCAAACTATTTTCTTTCTTCCTTAAACTTGTCACATTAAGCACAATTTTCATGCTTTTACACAAAAACAAAAATTGCAACTTTTTTCTTTTCTTTTCTTTCTCTTTTTTATTTTTATTTTTTATCATTTTATATATTTTATATATTTTTTCCAAACTCTTTCTTTTTTCCTTAACTATTTTTTCTTTTTTCAACAAACACACTAAAGCATAAGAATTACACCTAAAAATTTTAACTCAACCACTTTATACAATTCACTCATATCAACCATCATAAAAATGATCACCCCACACTTAGTCAAAACAATCTCTTTGCTCCAAACAACCCACAAAATTTACCATTAGACATCCCAAATGCTCAATTAAACTTAGGAAAGAAAAAAGTAGTCATAAATCAAGTCCAAGGCTTGTAATATAGGCTAAAGAACAAAGAAAAATATCATAAAAGCTCAAATGGGTCAAACAGTAAACACAAATGTTGGCTTTTTAGGCTAAAATAAAGAAAAATGCCTTCATCATTTTAATGCAAAAATGTAGCAATGTGATCTCAATAAGCATGACAAAACAAGTTCTAAAAATACAAATTCAAACACGAATATCACTCACATAAATAATTAAAGGAAGCAATTAATTCAAATTCAATGATCAAAAGCTCACTTAAGCTTAAATTTACCAAGACTAGCTTTCATTTTACCCAATTTAAATGGTTACCAAATTTTAACTTTGAATTGCTAAACTCACATAACGAATCATGTTATTTACATCATTTTATTTAAATCTCCATCCATAATATTGATACTTTCATAACTAAAAGCAATGAGAAACATCAAAAATTAAACAAAGGCATTTGCTCATTAATATCAATCTCAGCCCAGAAACACAAATAAAAAGTACACTAAAAACAAAACAAAATAGGAATAATGCAAAATAACTAACCTAAGAAAATAACAAATAAACTAAATAAACATAAAAACTTCTAAAATTAAATTTTTGTGGGTTGTCCCACACAGCGCCTTTGTTTAATGTCGTCGACTCGACATGGCTTTGAATTTCTCAAGTAGTGGAGTCACCATCAAATATTCTGAATGTCTTCACTTCTCCATTGAATTCCAAGGTCAGGGCTCTTTCATGAACATCAATTTTATCAAATTTTGTCCAATATTTTGATAATTTAGTCATGAGCCTGTAACAACAAAAACTAGAATAGAAGTTAGAAAGAAAAAAATCAGCGTACAGTCCCCGTCAACGGTGCTAAAATTTGATGTGTGTCGTTGAACACAAAATTTAATTACTGAATCTACCAAAAATATAGTAGTGGCAAGTCTAAGTCAAATCCACAAAGACTGTGTTGAATTTCAATTTAAATTCTATCGCAGTAAAATACTAAACTAAAATTATAAAAATGGAGATTTATGATTGCTTGAAAAATAATCTACATCAAATCAAAACAAGTAAATAGTGAAAAGAAATCAATGAGAAAAACTCTTGGGATCAGAATAATTCATAAGACTAATATACAATTGATCATAGACATAAAAATTCTAATTCCTTCATTCAGTTTGGCATAAATAATTTGCACGGTCTAATTATTCTATATTTCTCACTAAAATAAACTAATTCATAAACGATTATGAATTAGTTAAAAATTTGAAATTAAATCTAGAATCATTGTGACCTGAAATTATCTAAGAAAATAATCAAGAACAAAAAAAAAAGCGAAATAAAGACAAACTCTGCAAACGTTGCAAAGTTTAATCTAATTTATGTTTTTCATAGACAATTAACAGAAACTCAGATAATAACCATTAAAATCTATTTGCTACTAATTATTAAAAATCAAATACGACTGATAATTCAATTTAGCAATAATCCAATTTTATATAAAAATAACGGTACCAAATTATAATTATGAAAAATTAAAAATATAAATAATAAATATAAAAAAAAACATGCTCAAATTAAGTATTGAAGTGCATAAAATATGTATATATTGTATCCCATCAAGCTTCACTGAGCTGATACAATAAATCATACAACTGGGGTATAGGAAAACGATAGCAAACTGTTATCTTATTAACAGCTCGATTGTCTTTTCTAGGTTCTATCTTTCTTTGGTATTAGCAACGCCATCCATGGCATAGGAAAATGATAGCAAACCGTAATATTGTTAACAACTTGACTATTCATACACATTCTCCAGGTTCTATCTTTCTTCAAGATTAGCAACACCGGCACTGCACACAGACTTAGGCTTGGTCTAATAAATCTCTTAGCCAATAGCTCATCCACCTGTATCCCCAACTATTATGTTCCTTCAGGCTCATATGGTAGTGAGGTAGATTCGGCAACGTCACTTCAAGTACAAGGTCAATCTGATGTTGAATGTCCTTTAATAGTGATAGCCCATCTTGTACCTCCTCAGGAAATATGTTAGCAAATTATGTATGAGAGGCTTCACTTCAGCAGGTACCCCATCATTGTTGCTAGACATCGTCGCAACCAAAGCCAACATAACCAGTGCATTATGTAATTCCCATTCGAATTTGGCAAAGGACAACAAAGTAATAATGTCTTTCCGGGAACTATATGATGTCTCTACCTCTTTATTAGGCAACAAAACAATCTTAGTAGCATTAAACATTAAATTGTAAGTATTCAAATGCCCATTATGCATTACCTTGCGGTTAAACTGCCATGGACACCCCCAGTAATAGATGGCAAGCATACATCTCCACCACTTCACACTACACCTAATCCTTGTAATTTGAGCCTAAGGAAAAATTGACAAGGCTATGTTGGCCCACCGTCATTTGGCTCCTCTTTTTCAACCATGCCATGTATGGCTTAGGGTGCCTTTCAATTTTCAATCCTAGCTTCTGCACTACCTCCTCTGAAATCACATTTTCACAACTCCTAGAATCAATAACAAAACGACAGATCTTACCTTTTGTGGAGCAAGTTGATTGGAAGATGTTTAATTGTAACCAATCATCTTCAGATCCACGTGGAGATAAACAGCTTCATCAGATTACAAACAATGATCTAGTATTGCTCTCCACCAATTCTTTTTCAACCTTATCAGTAACATTATCATTATCAAACATAGCTTTTGAATCAAAAGTGTAATTATGCTCTTTCTCTAGCTCTTCAGTTTGAATAAACAATCATTTTTAGGTCCTTTTTTACACTCTGATTGTCTATGATCCTGTTCACCATAGGAAAAGCACCGCAATCATTCTTCTATGCCTCTATTTGGTTAGGGTGCACCACTTTGTTTCAGAACAGAATTCAATGGTTTTGGTGGTATGGTACCCTATTGTACAACCTCATGACTGCTAGACACATTAGTAGTATTCCCATATCCAAAGCCTCCAGAGTTACAACGTCTCCTCAATTTTCTCTCATACTACAATGCTCTATGATGAGCTTCTAATACTAAAACATGATCAAACATATTCAAAACATCTTTAAATTGAACATGCACACCTCCAATATACCGAGACACAAGCTTATCATTATTTTCTAAAATATCATTATGCACCACCTCCAAAATTTTCTTGTATCAAATTTTGCAACCGCTAATACATAACATAGGTATAGTTATATGACATAAATGTTTCTTTTTCCAAGTTGTGATTTTCTTCTTTCTTTGTCTTTCTCTCGTATTCTTCAACTATTCCCACCAAGCCGCTGCCTTCCTCTAAATCGATTTGCCACCAATGATTACTCATTTATCTTCAAGCACTTCTTTAAAATTCAATATTTCTTCCATTGCATAAATCAAATCCAAGAATTCTTCTACCTTTAGACTACTTTGGAATTCTTATATATCTACTTTAAACCATAATCTCATCCTTTCGAGACCTCTTTATTCGTTGTTTGCCTTGCCGATGAGGCAAGGCAAAAAATGGATTTTCTCCATCAAAATCATTCTCCATAGAAGTTGAAGAAGGATTCTGGTTTGAAGCTTGTAATGTAGCCAATTGTTGCGTTAAAAACTCCAATTGTTGTCATAACAATTTGTTATCTTCATGTTTATATACTTCATCCATATGTGCTTCATGAGCGTTAGGTCTTCTTCTAGGTGGCATCTCTTGCGATGAGAATGCTAACCAAGGCTCTGATACCAACTAATGTAGCAGAAGCTAATGACAAAGACAAGAAAATAATCAAATACAAACAACGAAATCAAAACTTGTTGATTCGCACACAAATACCAATAATTGAAAGAATAAATGAGAAAACTCTCTAAAAATTTTTAATTAATCAATGATTTCGTCCAAATGCAAAAGGAAACCTTACATATTAATGAAAAAGTCCTAAAAGAAACTTTAAAAATGTAACTAAATCACAAAAATGGAAAATAATAAAACATGGGCTATGTCAAGACAAGTGCCTATCATTGTGCCAGTCAGTGCACATATTATTCTCAATCTCCAAGCGGCCACCCAAAAGAAAAACAAGACAAGTGCCTGTCTTGGCATCTATTATTGCACTTGACATGCTCGAGTTCACATTAGCCCTTTTTTTGATAACTTTTTGGCACGATCAATGCTTCCTAAGTAGTCCAAAGCCAAATACTCTACATCAAATGCCTACCAGCCTTGCCTCAAAACTGCATCTAGGGTTATCCTTACATCATTAGTTTAGCATAGAGCTTTATTGCATGACCACCCCTATTTAGTATTAATGGAAGTTCTCACTACCCCATTTCGATACAATATTTCCATAATTTAATTTCAATTGTTGATCATAGACAACTTTACAAGGTCACAATCCATTATCATAGGGCTACAATTGTTAGATTCATCACCAAAGTTCATCTTGTGAGTACACATTATTTAACTTGGATCCTAACTAATGCAGTGTGGAATCATGAGAAAGAAAAAATGATCACACAGATATATACAATGATAATTTAACTCTGTTGATATTCTCACGAATATCAGAATTAGACATCAAAAACTTCTGGATTCTTTATAATACAAAGAATTTGATAAAGAAAAGAGAATAAACTCTCAAAATTTTATTTATCAAAAAAGGCTCCTTACAAACTTAATAAATACACTAAAATATATATATATTTTTTTTAAAGTTTGAGAATAACCCTAAACAACCCTAAAACATCGCAAAACAACGAATCAAAACGACTCCGAGCACGTAGGCTCCAAATATCAGCGCCTAGGTGCTGCCTTTGTTACCAATGTGGGCGCCTAGGCTTTAGAAACCAGCGCCTAGGTGTTGATGTTGCTGCATCATCCTCCCTTTCTTGGAAAAAGACTCACCACACGAGTTGCAAACTTGAAATTGAAATCTTCCATTCCAAATAAAAAAAATATTTGGAATATTTCAATTTTCTTGAAATCTAAAACCACAGACTCTATAAATGGAAACTTTTAAAATCTTAATTATCAAACTTCATATAGATCACTAGATCAACCAAATTATTTGAAGGGAAAATTGGAAATACTACTATGGACTCCTCCCCAACCACCATACTTGCAAAAGTTTCTATATCTTCTTTTGGTAGAACTAATTCGACCTGAACTCCTCCTTTGGAAGTTTTGCTATTAAAAATACCATTGGTATCTACCATATTCAAGGAAGCCATCATTATCTTCTTTGGCTTCCTCAGTCTAAAATCAAAATTGTAAACATTGAACAAAGTTATTTAAAAAGAGAGAATGTGATTTGTATTCCATGATTCTCTGCATTGCTGCATAAAAGTCCTCCGCAGAGGGTGTGGGGTTGAGGTGTCAAGGATGATGTTTCTAATTTACTGCTAAAATCTGAATGAGAGAGAGAGAGAGAGAGAAATTCACATGCATTACATGTGCTTTAACACCATGATATAAATGACGGTAATATTTTAGGCTATAACAATAGTGATTATAAAAGTTAAAAAGGGTTATAGTGCTAAATATAAATGTGAAAGGGTAAATTGCAAAAAGGGTAAAAGATCACAATGGTGCAAAATTCATTAAAAATAAACGGTCATAAATTGTCATATTACAACACTATTTAAATAGTTCGGAGATTTATGATTCAAATTCAGTATATTAAAGGGTATAATACAAAAAGAAGCAAAGATCATACAACACTAGTGCAAAAAAAATGTATTGTATGAAGATTTGTCAAAATTGAGCAGAAAACTAAATCATTGGCACTCAAAGTGGATCCCATTCTACTTTAACATGCTAATATAACATTTAAGAGAGCTTCAGAAATCGTAAGTTATATTAAGTGGTCATTTTGATGTCTTTACTTGAATTAGATGCTTAGATTGATGACCGTATTAGAATTCGTTGCTAAATGTTTAAGCAATTTATTTTTTAAGGGAGAAAAGCAATTAAATTGTTTAAGCACTTTATGAAAGTTGTACTTTCCATTTTTCAAGTGGTTCAAAAATTGAGAATGAGATTGGTAATAAAGTCAGGTTTAGTTCGATTTCATCATGACACCAAAGCCAGCTGGGTCTTTTGGATCAGTTTCCTCATTAATTGACACCAATTTTCACCTACAGAAGCTACTTCATATAACTTAATTAGCACCTTTTCAAAAGACTTTTTTTTTTTTTTTTGTTATACCTTTTCAAAAGAAGGTTGGTAAAGCACACATTTAGCCAGATCACTTTTTTGCTGTGCATTGATAATAGAAAATACCATTAAGATATTTTGATGGTTGGCTTGTAAACAGAATTAAGTTCCATCATTTTCCAGGAAAAAAAGAAAAGTAATATTAGCCACTCATCAATAAGAAAAGAAAAGAAAATTGCATCCTTGCTTTGGTCTTATTGAAAATTGCAGGAATATATTCAGAATGAATTGCAATTTTTCTTTTCAACACAATATTAGAGAGTTCAACTTTGTAGCTGATTACATGGCTAAGTGTAGTTATGAGTTTTCTTAAGGGCATCATGTTCTAGATCAAGCTCCTGTAGGAGTTGATCAATTGATATATGATGACTGGTTTGGAAGATACTCTTCCAGAGATGTTAATATAGCTTCTTGAGCCTGTGGCTCCCTTCTGATAAAAAAAATAATAATAAGAAAAGAAAATTTAAAATCACTTTCAGCTCTTGGGGTCAATGTTCAGACCAAAAGAGGAAGAAAAAGAATATACAAAAGCTGAAAAATACCATAAAATTCTGCAGTTTATTTTTGTTTTGTTTTGTTTTTTTTTATGACATATTTTTTTTAACTTCAAGCCTCATCGAACTTGTGAGCATTTGTAGGCTGATCAAGAGTCTTGAGCTTCAAATATTGCTCTAACCTTCAACATTTATTAGTTTTGGTTATGATTGCAACCAAATACGTTGTCTATATAAGATGAAGGGCATTTGAAACAACATCAACAGCTCAGGCACCCTATTTTGCACATTACAGCCACACATTTTCTTTTTGGCTTGAAAATTAGTTCAACAATTTGCCTTAAATAATTAATCAATTTTCCTGCTATATAATTATAGGGTCTCTGTAAATATTATCATTCTCAAGTATTAAGAACAAGGTTTGTAGATTTAGCTCAATGATGAAATTACTGATAATACACTTTCAAATCCGAACTTCAATCTTCTTAGACATAATTCACCGTCCCCAATTTATAATAATAATAATAAATAAATAAATATCAAAAACAAGCTTATCAATAATTGTTCTAATTAATTTCTAGCCCAAAGGAGGTGGATTGATGTAAATGGACATGGTGCTACGTAAAAGATTTTCTCAACAAAAAGACAGTTTCTTATGCACCAATGCTCTTTGAATTTTCCAAGATTTTGTATTTTAATCTATGAACTTTTTTACCTCTAAAACATTGCAATTCATTCCCTAACTTTTAACTACAGTTATTATTATTATTATTATTATTATTATTTAAACCTAGTGTGTGTGTGTGTGTGTATTGTGCTGTTCAGAGACCCAAAAAAAAGTTCTTGAGAATGGCAAACTTTCTCGATCACCACCTACATGCTTAACCCGCACTGAGGACCGACCCCATTGGCTTTCCACCTATCGCTTCAACCTTAGTCTTCAACTTACCTTCTTTTTATTTCTTTCTTTTTTTCTTTCTTTTTTTAATTAGGGACACAAATTGGTGCCAAAATATAATTCAGAGACTACAATGCAAAATCTTGCAAAATCCAGAGAAATTGATTAAAAAAAAAAATAGACATCGTACACACCCAATTATTTGGTCTCTACAATTAAAAGTTTTTGTTTCTTATTTTATTACTGTGCGTAATAGAAGAGGTAAAAAGGTGCTTCAGTCATGCAACTGCATTGCCACTGCTACAATATATTCCCATATATCTGTGTTTTCTAGTGAATATTCCTTGCGATTGATAAATTGTTTATAAAAAACCCTTACTTTGAGTGAAATGAACTCAAATTTTGACATTTTACCAAAAAAAAAACTCAAATTTTGACAATTACCAAAAAAAACTCAAATTGTGACAATAAAAGAAGTGATATTTTATCACCTACTATCCCTCAAAATCCAAAATTATATTAACTCTAATTTGAATTAAACGAAATTGTGAAAAAAAAATTAAAAAAAAAAAATCTAAGTAATCTATACTAAACTCTGTACGCAATCCTCACATGGATGCTTCATAACAGTAAAAGTCAACAAGTATACAGGAAAAAGTAATATAAGAAATAGAAAATCCAAAATACACAAATAAAAAAAGTTAAGAGGTTAAAAAAGAAGGGGAAAAAAAGAGTCAGGACTCATTGAAGGCTAAATTTACCCCACCATTTTTTTTTCTCTCTCTTTAATGCTGCAACCGTATTTGGACAACCTTACAAGAAGATCCATCAAATAATCATCTTGGTGTCCTCTACTGAAAAAATGGAGAAGAGCTGGATTCTTCTAGAATTACTCCTCCTGCATATACTTTTAGACTCTGCTTTTGCAGCTGGTGTTGGTGTTGGGTCTAGTATTGGCATTGGAGGTGGAAGAGCTGGTGTTGGGATTGGCAATGCTGGTGAAGGAAGTGGTGTTGGTGCTGGAGTTGGTGTTGGTGTTGGTATTGGCAATGGTGGTGGTGGGTTTTGGATTGGTGGTGGAATCAATGGCCAAGTCCCATCTGGGTCTTCTTCTTCAAATCTCAAGAAAGCTTATGCTGCTCTTCAAGCATGGAAATCTGCAATCAGTGATGACCCATTAGGGATTTTGAAGACTTGGGTTGGCAATGATGTTTGTTCTTACAAAGGGGTTTTCTGTGCATATCCTCAATATGAAACTTCTGGTCCTGTAGTTGCAGGAATAGATCTCAACCATGCAAATCTTCAAGGAATTCTTGTCAATGAGCTTTCTTTTCTCACTGATATGTCTCTTCTTCATCTCAACACCAACAGATTTTCCGGGAAAATTCCTGATACTTTCAAAGATCTTACTTCTCTCCAAGAGTTAGACCTCAGTAACAACCAGTTTTCAGGTCCTTTTCCTGTTGTCACTCTTTATATCCCAAATCTCCTTTACTTGGACCTCAGATTCAATAAATTCTCAGGACCCATTCCTGAAGATCTCTTCAACAAGAAGCTAGATGCAATTTTTCTCAACAACAACCAGTTTGATGGTGAACTTCCTGATAGTTTGGGGAATTCCCAAGCTTCTGTCATAAACTTAGCATACAACAAATTCACTGGAAATATTCCTTTCAGTTTTGGTTTCATGGGTTCTAAATTGAAGGAGATTTTGTTCCTCAACAACCAGTTAACAGGTTGCATTCCTGAAGGAGTTGGACTTTTCACAGAAATTCAAGTTTTGGATGTGAGCTCAAATTCTCTGGAAGGTCATCTACCGGATACATTAGCTTGTCTCCAAGACATTGAAGTTCTCAATTTGGAACGCAATAGGCTATCAGGGGTTCTTCCAGACCTTGTTTGTTCTCTTAGAAACTTAGTGAATCTGACAGTTTCTTACAATTTCTTTTCTGGGTTTAGCCAAGAATGTAACAAGCTGTTCTACAGAAATGTGGGTTTCGATTTTTTCTACAATTGCATTCCTGGGAGGAACATGCAGAGACCTCAACCAGAGTGCTCTGTGATTCCAGGAGGTGGTTTGAATTGTCTGAGAATTCCAGCTGCACAGCCTCTTGCTTGTGGGTCAAGGATTATAAGTCCAGAACCAACCTCCTCCTCCTCCTCCTCATCATCATCTCCATGAGAAAGTGAGAGTTTTTCCACGACTATTATTGTAAAACAGGTCGGTCAAATGAAATAGCTACATTATTCATTAATAGCAATTATGATTCACAACTTCCTAATTTATTTCTTTGATGAAATTGAAATCAGTATATCTGAAAGTTATCATGCATTTTTGTCTTCTAGGTATAATATCTCCCTGGTAATCTCATTCTAAAGCCAGATTTTTTTAGTATTATTGGATTAAGTTTAATTTTAATTATATATTGACCAAATAAATAGCGAATAAAAAAATGGGTTTATTTGTTCGTGTCACGGGAAATGGATTTTCATCTTCTTCTGTCACGGGACATTTCTTGTTTTGATTTGCACCTATAATTCTCAAGCTTTGCTTCATTTATAGCTCTCTCGCTTTTTTTTTTTTTTTTTCTTTTTCCTAATATAATATATATGAGTAGTTGTAAACAAGGGAAGTATTTAATGATTAAACTATTCTAAGTTCCAAAATTCCTAATACTAGAATTTGAGTTCCTGCATAGGCTTTATAACAAAAAGGCTTCGAAAAGTTGTTTTTTTATAAATGAAAAATAAGGAAACAATCATATTACAACAATGCCCAATTTTGGGCATATTTGTTTAAGCAATGTAATACATTGGATTAGGAAGTTTAAAGGATCTTTGAGCCAATGCAAAACCCAACAAATCACTCCATTGATCTCCAGAGCTTCCATGGATTTTATAACCTTCATTTACCAACTCCAATCTCTTCTCAGATTTGTAGACAATGGCTGGTTTGCCTTGATCCGAAGCTCCCCTGTTTTAGTAACTCAAAAGAAATTAGTAAATCCTTCTCATGACGTTGGAAAACTAAAAGGTTTTGATTAGAAAAAAAAANTAAAAAAAAAAAAAAAAAAAAAAAAAACCAATATTTGGTTTTAGATCACCACCATAAAACTGATATAATTGCTGTTCATTAAGCTCATGTACCTCAATATGAGTCTCTCCCAATTACTATAACCGGCAGAGAGAAGGTTTTTCACAGTGGCATTCCTTTGATATTCACCCCTCCCGGTTAAAAGGAAAATTGAGAAACCCAACTGCTGCAACTCTTTGTATAAACTCAAACTTGCTGGTAAAGCAGGGGCTTCAGCTAAGTCTACCCATTCATCGAAAGTAGTTTCATTGAACGACTCTGATCTGTCCAAAAGAAGATAGGCTTTATTGTTAATTTTAATCACAAAACATTAGCATAAAAATTGTAGTCCGTCTAAACAGCTGATATAAATCAGGGAAACCAAACAAGATGGAACTCTCAGCTCCTAAACCGAGGACTTGAAATCAAAGACAGAAGGATAATGCGCAATCCCAAATACTGAATATGGTGGAAGCCATAAAAACTGGATACAAAATAAGTTAAATAAAATAATGATATTTCTTGGTTTTGTATATATAATCTTAGTCTATAACACTGCAATGATGTTCATCATCTTAGAAGCGTCTGCTGCACAACTTATAATTGATTCACAAAAAGAGTAGTGCAATTTTAAATTGGGCTAGGAAATTTGTAATCCAATTAACATCCTATATTTAGTTCCTAAAATTATAAAAGAAATTTCCAACCTTCAGAGACTCAGGAGCAGATTAGTGCAACATTAAGTTACTTTGCATGAAGAGGAACGACCAAAATACAAAATACCCAAAAGTTTCAGAAAAAAGAAAAGTAACTAGGATGGAAAAACTTGTAAAATGAATTATAATAAATCTCAAACGACTCCAAAAACAAAATCCAATCTATAGCATTTGTATTTTTCTGTAATAAGATTCTCAAACAGGGAAAAAATTAATAATAATGATAAATTCACTTTGCCAAGAAGTTAGCAAGTTGGAGCAACTTTTCTTTTTCTTATTTTTTTTATTTTTTTTAATGCTGGGGCAAGCATACATTGTAAAAATTCCCAATTGAATGATTAGCTGGAAAGCAACATTACAGTACAGTCCTCCTTTAAGACATTAAAAAATGTCCTATCCAACACAAATAGCCCAGTGAAGCTAATAAGCTACATTTCTAACCCACCTACCACAATTCCACAAATATCACCAAAACGACAAACAAAATTTTTCTAGGTCGTTATGATTAATCTTCACTGGGTAAAAAAGAAATCGATGATCAACGACATATTCAAACAATCCAACGGTTAGCAAACATTTCCGAAACTTACCCGAATCCATGGGCCTGATAGTAGGGCACATTAGAAAGCAGAGTCTCATCGATGTCGAAAACCCAAGCGTCCAGTCCGTCGCCGGCGGTCTCCACCGTCTTCGCGAACGACAATGAATCACCGGAAGCGACATCCGAGTCGGAAAGGTACCGGTGACCGGTGACGTAATCCTCCACGAAGCTAACGCACCTGACCTGAATGGTTGACCAATAGCCGGCGTTGTTGGTCTCGACGGATAATCTCCAACTGTCGCAGAACGAGGAATCGTCGTCCGAACGAGGTAACCGGTCGTCAGCAATGCGGTTTTCCGGCCAGATTTGGATGATGGATTGGGAAGATACGTTGGAGATGATTAGAGTGAGGAAGAGGAGGAGGAGAAACGCTTGACCAGACGCCATTGGCGGAAAACCAAGAAAGGTCTTCGTGGAAGAGCTCTCTGGTTTTCTCGCGGAGGAGATTGGAACCGTAACGGAGTGTCAGATCAGAGAAAAGGAAAGGCAAAAAGATAAGAAACAACTGTCCTGAAGGAGCTTCAATACGACATCGTATTTTCGCATTAACTAATTTATAATTAGGATTAATTTCTTTGGATTTTGGTCTAAATTATTATAATTGGCAAGTGTAATTATTAGTATATCTTTAATTTGATAATTTGAAGTATATTAATTTTTTAATAACCGTTAAATAAAAATAAAATAATAATTAAATATGCAAGGAATTAATTTATTTTCAAAAAAATTAAATCTCATTTAAACTAAAATTCTGAAATTGCAATTGAAATTGAAATTATACTTTGTAATTATTATATATATATTTTTTTTTTTTTTTGAAAAAAAATTTAGCATAAGTTTTTTTTTTTTTTTATATATGATTTCTTTGAATGTGTGAACAGAGAATTCGCAAACTACTTTCTACTTTTAAAACAAAAGCCAGAACATAAATGTACAAAGAATTACATATTTGGTGGGTTTTGTGTCGATTTTAAAATTATATTTGAAAAAAGTTTTCCAATTGTCATGTGATAATTATTATTTTTTTCCTTTTTATTAGTGGGGGAAAAGAAATCAGAAGGATTATTGATCAATTCCATAAAAAAAATTTGGATGACAAAATAAAACAGTGTGTTCACTAAACCAACATACGGAGTAACGAATTTTTGACAAATCATTTTGAACCTTCATTAAGTTTATCTATAATTCATTGCAACATATGGAATAACTAATTTTTTACAAATCATTTTGAACCTTCAATAAGGTATATCTAATGCTGTGTAAATACGTCTTAGATACATTTGCTCAAGGTCAAGGAGCAAAATGAAATTATACATTGATTCATAAAACTGCAATGATCTATAACCACTTACTTTTAATTCAGGCTTACTTACATTTATCTCGTTATTTACATTTTGCATCAATTTGCAATTTATCTTTTGAATTCTACATTTTTTATCTATATTTTTTTAACTTTACAGAATATATACCCACACCTCTCATACTTTATAAAAATTTGCATTAATAGAAAACTGTAGCTGTAAAAGTTTTTATAGTTTGGAGGCATATGTGATAAATGTGAAATTCGGTAGGCAAATTGCATATGCAAAATTTAAGAGCATAGGTGAACAAATCCTTTAATTGAGTTGTTAATTGTCAAAAAAAATCCTTTAATTGAGTCGTTAGTTATGTGAAAAAAATTCATATTTTGTAGGTTTTAAATTAGTTTATACCTCTATATTATTTAGAAAAAGTCAAATTTTATTGGAGCTAGTACACTGCACCATAATTTTTTTGTTTTAGTACTTTGCATTCCGATCTAAGAAAATTATGGCGACACAAATTTTATCGGGGCTAGCGAAGTACACTGCATTATAAAAAAAATTCCTAGCATTTTGCATCTTGAAGTAAATAAATGACATCTTGTACTCTCTGTTAATTTTTAAAGAAAAATCTATCTAGTTATCTATTTTTTAAACTTCTTTTTATAAAATCTATTTCAAAATTAAAAAAATTAAATAGAAATAACTTTTTTTTTAAAGAAGATTTATTTTATTATTATTATTTTAAAAATATATATATACTTTTTATTAAAATAAATATGTACTTTTCTTTCTGAAATTTTTTTGTCAAATTAAAAAATATTAATAGAATTAATTTTTTTTAAAAGACTGTTTTTGTAAATTATTTAAAAATATGAATTTTTTAATCTATTTAATACTTTTTAAATTTTAAAAATACGTGAGTAGACGGATTTATCCATGACAAACTTAACATGCAAAATGCTAAAAAAAATTAGTTTGGAGTGTAAAATGCGAGATACCAAACCCTATAAAATTAAAAATGTGTTTCTCTTCTAAAAAAGTATATTCTATATATTAAATAAGAACACGGGAATGGAATTTTATTTTTTTATTTTTTTCGAGAAGTGAATAGCACTGTTAATATGCTGAAAAGAGAGTATAATTAAACAAAAGAATTGACAATAACAAAATGATGTTGCATGTGATAAAACCCAAAATTTTGGACTTTTCTATAATCTGGTCAAAAAAAGTTTTTGTAACACATTAATCATTCATCATCATATCTCTACATAAAAATGGATCCTAATCTTATTGTTTATAATATTCATAACATTATGTTTGTCTTGCAATATCATCCATTAAATAGCATATCCATGAATATGATAATGCTAAACAAAAAAAAAAAACAAAACAAAAAAGAGATAATATTGCTAAAGAATGATAGCATATCGATCTTTTTAATTTTTCTTATTACTAAAAATATTTGCATATACGTTTTGTTGATTCTTTTGTTTGTAAAATAAATATGATCAATAAGTTTCTTGGTAAATGTTTTCAGCTTTTGCATTAGTTGTTTATTTTTAAAATTAGGAAATGAAAATTAATTATAAATTTTATAAGAAAAATAGGTTATGTTACAATCTTACATACAGAAAAAGTTTGTCTGTTTGTGGATTTCTAAAATTTGAAAAACATTTTCTGTATGCATAATATTAGTTGGAAAAACTGTTAAAGTTAAACATAATATAGATAATATAATATATATATATATATATATATATATATATACACATACATAGAGAGAGAGACAGAGAGCAAATTATAAAAATTTTGGACATGGAAATATATTGGAAAGATTCTTTTTTGCTAGAGTCCAAATCACAATGATTTTTCGCTTTTCTTCTAAAAAGTGGTTTTTAAAAAATCACATATTGGATGTTTATTTAAAAGGTCCATCCAAAAATATTAGTAAGAAAAGCTTATTTAGTGATTCAAAAAAAAAGACAAGCTTATTTAGAACAGTAACTTTTCAGTTGATTTTTATCAACTTTATTATTAATATAGTGCGTTTTGAACATATTAATTTGAATATAAAAAAATAGTTTAACAGAAAATGAAAATTATACCCTACGAATCATTTTTACTTTTTATTTTAGAGATTTTAAGATTCGAACTTATGAATCACTTTTAACTATTTTAGAATCACTTTCAAACTAGCTTTCTATGAAAAGATTTTATCACCCATAAATTCATAAGATCACAATTATCCTGTGGATCCACTGTAGAACAAATGGTTTTAATGGTAAAAAGATATTGGCTGTCCAAAAATATGACAACAAAATATTTATTGTCTGCATGGTTGGAAAACACAAGGACATATTTATTGTCTAGCTTAGGAAAAAAAAATTAAAAAAAAAAACATTTTATTGTTTTTCTTTTTAATTGTCTATTTGAAGTTGTGAAATGAGTGCGTTTTTTTACAAGGGACATTTTCGTGGTCTAACATTCCGGAGACTAACAAATCTTATTTTGTGGCAGCTTACATATAATAGCATTTGTAAATATAAATTGCTTTATAAATAATATAAAAATTTATATTATTTAAATTTGAATGGTATAAATATACAGTGAAATATAAAATTATTTTTGGATAGTAACGTACATAAAAATTAATTTTGTATATTAATTAATAATATTTTTTATTTTTTTTGAAAAAATTTTGATTTTTAAAAAACTCTACGATGTCTATCATAGCCTCTAAAAATATCTACACATAAGCAATGTAGACATTATTTTTTTTAAACTCCTATTCAATTGTAATATTTGGAATGAATATCAAACTAAAAGACCTAAACATTGTGAAAACGAATGTTACTTTTAATTATTTTTCTTAAAATCTAAAATTTCCAGAAAAGTTAATTTTTTTCTAAAATGAAAAAGGTTAATCAAATATGTAATTAATTAATAGTCATCGAAAATTTTTTTTGCGCAATATTATTAGCGAATAATTTTTTATTTGAGTATACATTAATATCATATAGATTTCGACAATGTTAATTTATATGTTACATATATAACAATTAATATTCACTATTAAAAATAATTTTACATTCATAATATCTAAACTACATCAATTTTAGCATCCATGAGAAAGTAATTCTTATAAATATTATACCTATTATTTATGTGATATATTTATTTTCACTATTTACATTCTCGTTGGAAATACTTTAACTATAATAATATAAAAGTCGCATGTCAGATTGAAACGCAACATTTCATGTGCATGGACGTTTAGCTATATTAAATAGTATGTCATAAAATAGTTACTAACAAACCATCACAGTTAGTGTTAGGGTTATTGGCTCTGTTAGTCCTTAAACCTTACCCATAATTGCACTTTGGTACTCCACTTTTTTTCTTTTCTTTTTTTCAGCATTTTGATCCATAAACTTTACCTCTTGGTTCATTTTGATCTTTAGATTCTTTTTTAGTCTAATTTTTAGCAGTTTTCATTACACTTTGGTAACAATGAAACAACGAAATTTAAAAAAAAAAAATTAAAAAAAAAAAAGGACATACCCACAAGACCCCTACAAGTTGCATCAAGAACAATAGACTTTCCTACAGACCATGTATTGAATTTATTTAATTATATTAATTTATTAAGAATTGTTCTATTGGATAATTGGCACATTAATACCATATTATTTGGCCGGTGTGACATAGTAAGTCATACAAGAAATACCATTAATCAAATGCATACTTCTGAATCTACCAACCAAACCGATATGTGGAGCAATTGAAAATGAGAACTAATAAGCATAATGAATAAAATAAGTTTCTACAAATAATTTGAAAACTATAACAAATTGCACTTCCCCAGTCTGTACAGTTTCCATTTGTAAGTTTTACAAAGTACATATATATGCTGTAAGCATGAGAAATCCCCCAAAGTGTATATATTTATAATGTTGAAAAAACTCCTAAAACTACTTTCAGAGAATCAAAAAAATAAAGACATTGTCACTCTCGAAGACCAAAATGAAAGAACCCTCTCACAAACCACATTTACCTACATAGCCAAACAGGCAATACACTCCCAACCAGAAAGAAAACTTCTAAGCCTGTGAAAAAATAAATCAGCTTGAAAGAATGAATTAGAATGGGAACACAAAAGAAAAACAAAAAATAAAACTAAAAATCAGAGATCAATATAATATAACTTTTATGAGCTCAAACCTAACAATTCAAAGAACTATTTGGTTATCACAGCAACAGGGGTTATATGTATATATTTTCCGGGAAAATGAATTAAGAGAAAGAATCTTGTTCATCATGGCAAAGCTCTTTCCTTAGTTTATGTGCAAAGAGTCTGCAAGCATCCATGCTGAGATCAATGGCTGCAGAAAGTGCTATGAAAAGAGCTGCATCTGCCATGCAAGAAACATGTTGTATACCAACTTGCACAACAGGTTTGCTCACTTTTCCTTCTCCTTCTACACTCGAACCCATCACGAATCCTTTCACCGGAGACCTCGAATTCATTCCAGATTCTCTTACCAACCCACTGTCAATGCAAAATTGCCCTCCATTTTTCACACTCAATGTAGCTTCTGCAATGGGAATATTACCAGTACTGGTTGGACCACTCTCACTGACAAGCTCAAACTTGTATCCCAATCCATCAATTGGTCCTCTCTCTCGCCATGCCTCGAGTCGTCCCCAAGGCTTCCAGCTGCTCATGGAGAATCCATTAGGCCGGAGGATGAGCCACGCACCGGGGTTCGATCGGGAAACTCGGTCCGAACCCGGTGAAGGTACAAATGGGGTGATCATTGAAGCTGCTGCCACAGGTGAACCAGATAGATCATGAATTGTTACCATCCATCCTTTTCTTTCTCTTCCTGGCCGTTCTCTGTCTCCGGAAAAAGTTCTCATCATCCATCCTCTGCTGTTAATGTTGTTGAAATCTGATGGAAGAGATCTGTTTTTTTACAAGTTATAAGTAATTAATATTAGAAAATCCCATATATAATATATATCCATGCATAATCTTGATCATCTATTTGTTTTGTTCTATATGAAAATTGACTAGCATTAATTACTATGTAGAGAATATAAAACTGCAACCAAATATTTGCAGCACATGGGAGGGAATCCAAAGGTGGTGGTTAACTTCAAATTGTCTGTTTGACCAATTTGGTCATGCAACTACCAGGCCAACCATTAATTGTTTGTCCCTCTCTGTATGAAGCTTTTCAATTAAGAATTTAATTTTAGAATTAAGTACCCTGATATATGTTGTTTTAGTTTTATGAATGAAAAACAATTTCACTACAATTCAGAAAATTAAGCCAAGCCAAAACTACATGGACCAAAATTGAAGAATGATTCCAAATGCTTGAAAAATGCATCTCCTTGATTGAAACGTAAGATATTAAGGAATAGTTGCATTAACTTTGGCCATTAAAATCTCTCAAATTCTTTTACAAAGTCCATTTTGCCTACTTGTACTGGATAGAGACTCATAAATTTATATATATGCTAACCTTTCATGGGGACCAAAACTGTCAGTACTCTTTGTCAAAAGAAGTTGAAAAACCAACTCTATATATGATTAACCATAATTAAACTACTTTGCGTACTCTCTCATCATCCATATTAATGATTTAATTCTTACCCTTTTTTTCTAATTATGGAATTTTTTTTTCTCTTTGGAAAAATGAAAAGCTTTTAAAGACCATGAAAAGGAACACATGGAAAATGCAAACTCGCTAAGCATGAAAGTAACATAAAAAATAAATAAATAATTTGCAGACCAACTTGGCATGTGAATTGCTGGATATACCAGCTAAAGAAAAGTTGACAACCCACACGCGTATTCCACACAAATCCTCAAATAAATCCCAAATCCTCATTATCTCCCTATTTCTTTTTTTCTTTTTTGTCTTTTTCTTTCTGTGTCACTTTTGGCAGAAATGTTAATAATGAATAAGGTAAAGAAATAAGAACCAAAAAATATTAAAATAAAATACAAAGCCAAATAAGGAAAACAGCAAAAACTATGACTCGCTAGCTAAAATCCACCAACTTGCTAAACCACTAAAACGCACCGTCGAAAGGCAAGTAAAAAATAAAAATAAAACTTACCGGGATCTGGAATTCCGGTCGGCACTGAACTTGCAGCTAAAAACGGGCTGCCGAATATTTCCCTGAATCTGAAAAACCACGGGGCTACATTCCGGTTCACCGCCGAAATGAAAAACGAACCGAGGGTCCGGTTCAGACCGGACCACCAAATGGAGCCTAGCGGAGGAGGGCTTGTCGGACTCCTTCCCTAACTTCAACCATCCGTTCTGGAAAACAGCGGGTCGAGAATCAGTCCCTTCCAGTTCAATGCTGACATCGACCCGACCCAGAAGCTTTCCGTTGCTAACCCCGCAGGTCCGACCCATTCGGCCCGTGTAGACGGAGACTCGGAGGGTAAAGGGTTTGCCGGAGAGTTGTCGGAGAGCGGTGGAATCGAGATGGAAACCGGGAGAGGAAGTGAAGGAGTCCGGCGGAGAGTCAGCCGGCGAAGAAGAGAGCGGGAGCAAAGCGGTCTGAGAAGGGAAATTCTTGATCCGGAGCTTGCAGAAACAGGGAGTGGTTGAAGGGTGAACTCCGGTACCGGCGGGTCTGGTGGCCTGAGGGAGTTTGAGGGAGAGTGATTCCACTATCAAACGGACAAAAGGGCAGGGATCCATTGTGCCTGTTTTTTTTTTCTTTTTTGAGAATTAATGGTGGGTTTTGGGGATTTGGGTTCTGTGAAGAAATTAGAGAGAGAGAGAGAGAGTTTGTAGAGTGGTCAAATGAGGAAGATGGAGAGAGATAAAGAGAGCATTGGGAACATCCACCGTTCATGGACTAAAAAATGGATGCCGGCTGCTTATCTGTGTTTTTAACGTTTCACTTTCTCTAAATGGCTGCTCTACTTTTCTGTCCATTTTCTCTCTTTTGTTTCTTTTCGCAGGAAAAAATCGTACAAGAGAAAATGCCTGCTCTTGCTGTTGCTCAAATATTTATCTCTTTAAATTTTTTGAGTTAAAAAATAAAATAAGATATATATATATATATATATATATATTTTGTTTTTAGATTGGAGGTAAAAAAAATTCGAACTCGAATGACTTTGGAAAAACCGTGACAGATACAGTAAAATACATTGCATGAGCTGGTTTTCCAAAATTTGTAGTAGGATGGTACATGGTAAAGTGATGTGATTTTATTTAATTGGTTGAACAATTAATAAAATATATATATTACTATTTCATAATTTGATAAATAAACATACCCTGGTATTTTTTTTTTTTAAAATAGCCACATTGAAAGGATATTGCCTCTTGAACCACATAAAATGTTTATATTTGTTTTTTTTTTCAATTTTGTTATTTATCTTTAACATTTGTTGGCAATGAAATTGAAGGATACAAAAATAATACTTCAAAGGGCAATGCAGAGATTTTTTGAAAATTGGAAGATAGAGTGAAAAACACATATTAAAAGTGTATTTGTTAATACATTCAATTTTTATTTTTGATTTTTGATGTTTAGCTTTTATTTCTAGTTTTTGGTTTATATTTTTGCTAAAAAACAAAAAAACAATAACCATTTTTTGTTTTTTTTTTTATGTAAAAAATATTTTTTTTATAATCATTTTTATTTTTATTTTCATTATTTTTTTTAAAACTTTACAAATAAATTTAAAAAATCCATATTCGATTATTGTCGATTCTCAAACCATAGTGTTTCAGATTTTGGCCCGGACCAAGTTGTTTTGATCTCAGATTCCAGTTCGGACAAGACAATCTCGGCAATCCCGGGCCCCCCATTAGGAAGTCCTGGGTTCTGGCCTCAGCCAGGTAGTCCCGAGTTTCGGCCCCAACCGAGAGGTTCTGGAATCCGGCCTCCACTGGGCGATTCTGGGTTCTTGCTCAGACTGGGCCGTCCCGGGTTCCGACTTTGACTTGGCGGTCTCGGATTTCTGCCCAAACTGCCCCGGTCCCTGGTTCTAGCTCTGACAGGGTAGTCCCCAGACCGAGCAGTTCCAGGTTCCGATCTGAACTGGGTGGTCCATAGTTGCGGCTCTGACCAAGCGATCCAGAGTTCTGGCCCCAACTTGGCTGTCCTTGGTTCCGGCTTGGACCGGACGGTCCCGGGTTCCAGCCTTGTTAGAGCAATTCGTTGTCTCAACTACATCTGGACGGTGTCAATATAGGCAGTCTCAGATTAAAGTCTTGTTTGAGTTATCTTATATCTTAGCATTATCAAAGANAAAAAAAAAAAAAAAAAAAAAAAAAAAAAAAAAAAAAAAAAAAAAACTGAAAATGAAAATGAGTTTTTAACGTTTTTTTTTTTTTAAAAAAAAAAGTGAAAATGGTTTTTAGTTTTTAAAAAATAAAAATAATTATCAAACGGATTTTTATTTTTGTTTTTTCAAAAAAATAAATGAAAATTGTTATCAAACGCATTTTCATTTTTAGTTTTCAACAAAATTCAAAAAAAAAATAAAAAACTATAAATGAATGAGTTATCAACTAACACTTTATTTAGAGTGACAAAATGTATTTTACCCAAAAAGTGTGCAAAGCTTACTCAATAAAAAAAAATTAAAATATTTATAATGTAAATATAATGTTCTTAGACCTTTAACTTTTTATTTATTTATTTATTTATGAAAACAGAAGTCCAAACTGCAACAGAAAAAAAATAAACTATATCATGAGAAGAGCAAATCACAAAACAATTAGTCAGTCAATATCAAGATATTTAACTCCTAAAAGATCCTTGTCAAAAAATGAACTGTTAATCAGTTAAAATGTTAAGATCTTTCTCACTTTTAGTGTAGTTTTTTTTTTTTTTTCAGCTATATAGATAAGTGAACTATTAGAAGTATAATTTAAATCTTTCATCATTTGATAACACACATATGTTCATAGTTTTGTTCGTACTTCTAATATTGTTCTTATAAAAATAACCACATTTAAAATATTTTGCCACTTAAACAAAATAAATTTAATTTTCCAAAAAAAAGTTTATTAATATTTTTCTTAATTTCCGTTATTTATCTTTAACATTTGTCGTGAATAAAATTGAAGTGACATAGGAATAATACTTATATTTTTTGAAAATTGGAAGACAAAGTGAAAAACGCATACTAATTTAGGGTGGCAAAATGTATTTTACCAAAACAGTGTGCAAATCTTACTCAATAAAATATAGTTTTTAAAATATTTATAATGTTAATATAATATTTTTTGACCTTTAACTTTTTATTTATTTATTTATGAAAGAAGTCCAAATTTCAATAGAAAAACTAAACTACACAATTATATCATAAGAAGAACAAATCACTATATAATTAGTCAGCCAATATCAAAATATTTAATTTCTAAAATATCTTTTTCAAAAACTGAACTGTTAAATCTACAGTTATATATTAAGATCTTTCTCACTTTTAGTGTACTTAAGTACAATATAAGGATGGCATAGAAAAAGAAAAAAGAAAAAGGAGTACAATCAGAGATGGAGGCTAGTGAAATTAATTAAATTTAAATGTATTATGTATCATCATGATCATACACAGTCTATATTGATAATATATGTATGCATTACAATTTTTTTAGAAAAAAAATAGTAGAAAATTAAAATATAAAAACATTTTTTAGTCCGTTTCCTTTTTCATCTTTTATTTTATTTTTATAATTGTTCTTTTTTGTATTATTTATATGTGAATGAATGCCAGGTAGAAAATTTCATCAAACACTCATTAATTTTTATTTTTATTTTTATTTTAAATCCTAATATATTGATCAAGTTAACATTATATAACAATTTAGGAGTAATATACTACTAAAAAAAGAGAGAGGTTAATTTAAGGACTAAATTAAACATGATAAGAAAAAAAATATTTCATTTGATATTTGTAATTATATCATTATACCATACCATTTGATTAGATTGTAATCAAAACCATAGATTGAAACTCATGAAATTCAAATTTCAATATTGGTGTTTTCTTAAGATACATTTCTATAATAATAGTTTTTCTATCTTTTATGCATCAAAATCAATATAATGTTCCTAAAATATTAAAAATGGACTAGTATTTTAAACATATATATCCTTCCAATTAAAGTGATAAAGAGAAAAAATTTATTAATAGTTTAAGTCTTGAAACAAATAAGATCCAGTTCAGGCTGGTTTCTATGCGTCCAATTTAGTGGAAGATTTCCACCTGGGCCTTTTTCCCAATTAAATTGATTGATTTAAAAAAAAAATTGGCTAATTTTTTATTAAAAAAAGAAATTTGGCTAAAGTTTAAACCAATTCTTTATTTTGCAGGAAATTTTAAAGCGACACTATTCATATAAGTAAATTTTTTAAGAAATAATAATTTCCTAGAGAATTATTGCCAAAAACATGAAAAAAAAAGTTCACATTTTTTTGAAAATAAATAAATTTAAAGACGTAGATATATAATAAAATGTTATAGTTTATCGGTTGAAAAGAAAAAACTATTGTCTATTGGCGGTAATTTCTTCACAGCATCATTGACAACTAATCACTTAACCGTTTGTTATAGCTTATGCAAAATATAATTTATTTTTATATTATATTTTCAAAAAATATTTTTAAAAGTTAATAATTGTTTAATTATCATTTTAAAAATAATTTTTAATTTTTAATAGATTGTTTGGATATAATAAGAGTATTGATATAATTTTATGGACAAAATTGATAAGAACATAGAATATTTTATGCTCTACTCGGCTTTTTTCTATAAACTGAAATTTGTTTTTGAAAAATTTAAAAATTTAAACATATTCAGATTAATTTTAAAATATTATTTTTTATCAACAAATATGTGTGTTAAATATTTATTTTTTTAGTATATATATTTAAAACATCTAAATAAAATTTTTGACCAGAGAAAAGCCATAAGAAACGGGCTTTTAATATGCGGACAAAATAGTCTTTAGAGGTGTAATTAGGATATATTCCTTTGGTTTTACCGAAAAACTAATAAACTAGCAGTAATTATAAAAGTGATTATAAAAGAGAAGATAAATTGAGGAGAAAATGTAGATAAATAAATCGGGAGAAATTGAAAGCCCAAAAATCGCAGAAGGAGGGGTCCAGAAC
This sequence comes from Ochetophila trinervis, assembly GCA_003254975.1. Taxonomy (NCBI): domain Eukaryota; kingdom Viridiplantae; phylum Streptophyta; class Magnoliopsida; order Rosales; family Rhamnaceae; genus Ochetophila; species Ochetophila trinervis. Next base: position 6,387 of record QANX01002042.1, on the reverse strand, counting down.
AGCTGGATTAAGGCTGTCACCACGTTGTTTTGCAAGTCCTAGCTGGATTTTGATTGGGTAAGAAGTTTGCGGCAAAAATATCACAAAAAGCCAGAGGCTGTTGATGTGGCATTCCTTGGCGTTTTCTGATCGCAGTTTTGACGGCTGTTATTTGACGGCGCTAAATGAAATACCCTTTTACGCCCCTTTCATGTAAACGAGGGCAATGATACGATCACAGACGAAAACTTTTAATGTCATCACCCGACTACAGTCAAACGCTGCCACTTGTCATTTCCCGTTTTCACTTTTTTTTTCTTTATTTATTTATTTTATTTTTCTTCTTTGGTTATGGTGGGGAGGGGATTAATTTTAAATTCTGTACCATATCATTAAGAATTTTATGGGGTATTATAATTTGGAAATGACAGGATGTCTGATTAAATTCAACACTATAAATATTGGACCTTAAAATATGAACTAAACTAAAGCTATGAGAATTATTTATAAGAATAATAAAAAAGAGCGATTGGTGGAACCTTTTAGTGTCCCAATTTGTGACAACATTTATTAAAAAAAAATTGTGAAACAATGAAATCCATATGTCAATCAATTCTCCACTTAGGTGAGCGCAGTTTGGTTTGAACAATTTATCTGTAAAAATTTAAATCAAATTAAATTATTAGAACCATTTAAACTAAATTAAATTATTTAAAATAATTTGATGTAGTTCGGGTGAACAGTTTAGATTTTAGCTCATTTATTATTGTTGCAGGCTTGCATTTCATTTTTTATTGCACTTCTATTTGTTTTATAAATTACAAATCAACTAAAAGTTAAATAACATAATTATTAATGAAACATCAATTCAATTATTCATCTAAATATTATAGTTCAAATCCAATTAAAATATATACTAACGATCCATCATATAATTCTACAGTCCAAACTTAATTTATTAATATAGTCCAAACTCCAGAGTCAAACTAATTTTAATATTACAGTATTAAATTCTATATAAAAATATTACAATTCAAAATCTAAATTAAAAATATTACATTTCAAACTAAAATTACATAACATATTGCAAACATAAAAATATTTATCATTAATAATAAAATATATTATATACTAGTAGACGATTTGTGTTGATTCGATCTGAAAATCACACAAACAACAAACCAAACGGTTAATTATGATTTATTACATAACAAATCGAATAAAATCATTTAACTTCTACAAACCAAAACTAAACTGAACCAAAAACAACCGTTTAGTTCAATTTGATAAGTTTGGTTTGGTTTTTTCGACCTCTATTTCTATGCACTCTTTTCATTCTAATTGTCATTTTTCTATTTCATTAAGAAACATGAAATATATATATATATATATATATATATATATTGATAGCGTGATTACTTGAAAATTCTCTCACCAAAATGAAAATTGGGATTTTAAAATTTAATCTCACTAATTATATCAAAGAAGTAAAATAACCCATATCCAGTTCATGATTGGTTTTGAAGGAACTTGCCCCAAAAGCTTATGTGCATGGAAATCTGTTTTTATTTTTTTTTTCTTTTCCAATAATACCATTATCACTAAATTATTTACTAATGTTTTGGATTATTAAGGAATGTGAATTATTTTATTAGACAATTAAAATTATATTAATTTGTCAACTATTCATGTATTGTCAATATCTTGTTTTTGGTGAATAGAGAATTACATTAAAGCACAAAGAAAAAAAAATTCATTAAACATAGGATTAAGAGTATTCATTGGTTCGAAATCGATTAAATTTATGAATAATTAATATGATCCAATTAATAATTAATTGATTTTTTTCTCAATCCATACCGAATTATGCATTAAATCTAATCCAATATAATTTAATTAGTAATGAAATTGATTTGGATAATCAGTTTGAGCTAAGTTTTTTTAAAAGAAAAAAGAAAATTGAATTTTTTTGAATTTTTTTAAATTTTTTAAATTTTTTGAGATTTTTATTTTAAAATCTCAAAGTTTGACTAAAACATTTTATTAATATATTATTTTATTATTATTTTATGTTATAAAATATATATTATTAAAATAATATATTTATATTATATATAATTTTTTATTATTTAAAATGTCATTGAATTGATTTTATTAATATTTAAAATTGAATTAATCTGATATAATAATTAATTTTTAATTTCAAATCCAATCTAATTATAATAAAATAATCAATTTAAAAATATTAAATTAGATTGGAATTGTCGTTTCATCACTTAAACAGTTTTTTTTTGAATATTATTACAAAGGATTACAAAGCCATCCCTTCTAACAGATCATCACAAGTGAAATGAAAACAATGAGTGATGGACCATTCAATAAAAGGCCAATTCCTTTGAGCAGGAACTTCTGAAGCCCACAAAATAGCAACAACCTCCTTGCCATGAACCAAAGCAGCGATGATCTTCGCAACCAACAAGATAATACTACCTTCCTCATTCCAAACCACAAAAGTAATGCTCGCCTTACCTTTTTTGACAACGGCGTAGGTGTTGATCTTCAGCCAACCCATTGGAGGTGTGACCCATATGTTCTTAACACCTCGAATCTTTAGAAAGTCTTCAACCAACATTTCAAAATAGAACAGCACTTTTGCCAAAGCATCACCATTAGTGAAAACTAAGGAATTGCTAAGATTCCAACAGATGCTACGAGTGTACTGTCACAATATTTGGTATCTAAAATAATGGTAAAAACAATGCTTACCCATAACACAGTTCTCTATTTTTATTTTTTTTTAAATCATAACACAATTCTCTATTTGTTTATAATAATGCTAGAGGTATCAAATATTCACCAAATAATGTAGTGAAGTAATATGATATTATTTTATTACTATGTTTTAAATTACATTTATTCCATTTAAAATTCATTAGCTCGTATCTAAATTATATAAATTTATTAACTAATAAAATAATGACACATTATCTAATTTACTATATCGTTTTTTGGTAAACCATTTAGAGGCATTGATGATTTTTCTATAGATAAACATTTAAAATTGTGACTGGTATATGCCTTTTTCTTTCATGTAAAATCATGTATATGGTAGTATAGCAATCTTATCCATTTCAAAAAAGAAAAAAAGAAAAAGGAAGGAGAATGAATTAGAGAAGGGATGGGCCATCCCCTTTTTCTTTTGAGCGGTGGGGGCAGCAATCTATGGTTGATGGGAACATTGGGGGCAAGCGTGTAGGTGTACCATCCCCTATTGTTTGTCAATCTCTCTCATTTCATTTCCTCCATTACGTTTCTTGCTTTGCTACGCTACCCAATTCTAAATAACTCACTCCCTCATCATTCTTACTTCCCATACTCTCTCAAAGAAAGAGGAATATCCAACGTCTGGTAGTCTAGCAGAAAAAAATTAAATAAATTATTATGTTTTTGAGTTTGAAAGCTGCGGTTTGAATTTTAATATGTTATGTTATTGTTTCAGATAATATTATACTGCCTACTGCGTGGGGCACGATACTGAATTTATAGAATGATGTCTTTATACCACAAAATAATATTTATTTTATTAAAAAATATTGAAATAAAAAACACACAAACAAAAAAGTGCAAAGTTTACCTACGACTTCACTTTTTTGTTGGGTTCAACTTAAAAATCTTTTACACTGAAAGCCTGTGAGGATCCCTTTTTTTTTTTTTTTTTTTTTTTNTTTTTTTTTTTTTTTTTTTCATTTTCAAATGATAGTTTTTTAATTTTGATTGTATTTTTTTTTGGTGAAATTGAATTTTGATTGTATGTATTACTTTTAAGGGTATAATTGATAAAAAAAAAAAAAAAGTGATTGTGTCTCTGTCACGTTCAGAAGTGGAGATTTTATGTGCAAGTTTAATTGACAATTAGAATTCATTATTATTATAATGATGGGATGTAGAGTAAGTAACTATTTCTTTAACTAAACAACAATCTATTTGACAAGTGATGATGGATACGAAAGCTAATAAATAAGTATCAGTGCTTACTGTGAACATGTCTCGAGGGAGATACAAGGAAAACATAAAAATATAATTGTATTTTAAACTAAAAATAATTAAGGATAATTGCTTTGTAGTACATTACACGTTAGACTTATTGTATTTTAAACTCTTATTTTTAAAACGTAATTTATAAATTAGATCTTCAGTTAGAAATTTTTTGCACATTTGTCTAGTTCTTTATTTTATTTTATTTTTTACAATAGAATGATTCTATGCAAGTGCATCGTGTGTGACCATATTTTAATTGTAAATTTTAAAAAATATGGATTAAATACATTTTAGTATTTAATTTTTTTAAATAAAAATATTATAATTAATTTTCACATTTAATACTCTTTATATTTTAAAAAGTTATAATTCAGTGCAATTGAAATTTATTTTAATAGATTCCATGCATTTAATTTTTTTTAAATTAATTTTTTTTCCATCCTATTGCTAAATTTAATTTTTTTTT
>QANX01002041.1:38547-70648 GCA_003254975.1 Ochetophila trinervis | reverse complement strand
TAATAATATATTTTTAATAAATTGAATAAGAAGAAAAAAAAATTAAAAAATTAAATAAAAAAGTTGGATATAGTAATATAGATAAGTCGGTTGGATCCCTAAATAATATTGACTTATAGTAAGTCGTCGTGGTTTGTCGTTTTTTAGTTTTTCTTTCTTTCTGGCTAAGTTTTGTTTTTTAAATAGAAGAACGAAACGGAGAACTCAACCAAAAAAAAGAGCACAGAGCACAGCCGAAAAAAAAACACTGAAATCATGGCTGAAGCCGCTGGGCACGACCTGTCACAGCTTCTTTCCACAGAAGAAAGGGACTTCCTCATCCGCAAAAACGGTGATGAGGTATATAGTCATTACCATAAATCCGTTAATGTTGCTCCTAAACTTTTATTTTCCTTTAACCATTTAAATTTTTTCATTCTATCCAAGCAACTGCTTGGAAATCAATAAGAATGCGGTAGAAGAAACACGTTTAGATGATATTATCCCAAAATTCAAGTGGTCTAAGAAAGTTTGAATTTTGTTAATTTTTTCTTTTCCTGGGTGTTGCTGATCTTTGATATTTATTTTTTGTAGGTTAAAATAAGTAGTTTGGTGGGAAAAATTGTGGGTTTGTATTTTTCTGGATCATGGTGCGGTCCATGTCGCCGTTTTACTCCAAAACTAGTAGAACTCTACCAAGAACTAGCTTCAAAGGGCAATTTCGAAGTGGTTTTTATCTCCTCGGATAGAAATGATGAATCATTCGAGAACTACTTGTCCGAAATGCCATGGTTAGCCATCCCATTTTCTGATTTGGACACCCGGAAACGCCTCAAGGATTTGTTCAAGGTCAGGGGAATTCCCAATCTTGTGATTATCGATGAGAATGGACATGTTTCGACTGAGAAAGGGACCAGGATTGTGACAGAGTATGGGGCAGTTGCCTATCCTTTTACTCCGGAAAAGATCAATTTCTTGAAGGAGGAAGAAGAGGCAGCCAAGCAGAACCAAACTTTGAGTTCTATCTTGGTTTCGAGCTCCCGGGACTATTTGATTACGAATGATGGGAAACAGGTATATTTTGCTTGTAAAAGTTAGCATATAAGAACAGTGGTATTGGATTGTGGTTTATTATTAGTATTGCATATGTTTGCTGTGGTGTTGGTTAAGATCTAGTTTGGTTATGTATTTTGTATGTATTTTTATTTTCAGGTTCCTGTGTCTGAGCTTGAAGGCAAATTGGTTGGCCTCTATTTCTCAATGAATTTCCATGGTGGGTGCATTGAATTTACTCCAACACTTGCAGAGGTTTACAAGAAACTCAAGGAGATGGGACAGGACTTTGAGATTGTCTTGATATCATTAGACCATGAGGATGAGCAGTTTAAACAAGGATTTGAGAAGATGCCTTGGTTGGCATTGCCATTCAACGACAAGAGCACTGAAAGACTTGTGCGTTACTTTGAGCTTCAAAACCTTCCTACACTTGTTATAATAGGGCCGGACGGGAAGACTTTGAACTCTGATGTGTCCGAACTCATTGAAGAACATGGCGTCGGTGCCTATCCATTTAGTCCTGAGAAACTTGTTGAGCTTGCTGAGATTGAGAAAGCGAAACTCGATGCACAGACATTAGAGTCCCTTTTGGTTTCTGAGGATAAAGATTTTGTAATCGAGAAAAATGGTTCAAAGGTATATGATTAGTCATTTTTATTAGTCATGAATCTGTGAATTCATCCTTTTAGAGACCCTATCAATTCTAAGAGCAATAACATTTGCATGTGTTTGGTTAGGTACCGGTATCTGAACTTGTTGGAAAGACCATTTTGCTGTATTTCTCAGCTCACTGGTGCCCTCCATGTCGTGCATTCATGCCTAAGCTTATTACAACATATCATGACATCAAGGCCAAAGACAATGCATTCGAAGTGATTTTCATCTCAAGCGATCACGATCAGTCTGCCTTTGATGAATTCTTTTCGAGCATGCCTTGGTTAGCCCTTCCATTTGGTGATGAAAGGAAGAAATCCCTGCAGCGCAAATTCAAAGTCCAAGGCATTCCTGCAGTGATAGCCATTGGCCCCGCGGGCAGGACACTGACCACGAATGCTCGAAAACTCATAGGCGCTTACGGGGAGGATGCTTACCCATTCACCGAAGAACATTTGAAGCATTTGGAGAAAAAGGTGGAGGAAATAGCAAAGGGGTGGCCTGAGAAAGTGAAACATGAGTCCCATGTTGAGCATGAGCTTGTTCTCACTCGCCGCCCTTCATATGGTTGCAACGGGTGTAGGGAGCCCGGATATGATTGGTCTTTCTACTGCAAGGACTGTGACTTTGATCTCCACCCCAAGTGTGCTTTGAAGAACAATGAAGAAGCAAAGGATGAGCCAAAAATAAAGGATGGATATGTTTGTGAAGGTGAAGTTTGCCGTAAAGCTTGATCAAGCCTGTAAATTATGGTATGAATCTACTTAGGTGTTTTTAACTCGTCCTAAACTGTGGTGTTTGTGGTTGTGATACTAAGAATAAAACATTTTGAGTGCATGTAATATTGGTAGTTCATGGTTGTGTTTTGTATACAAGGATGAAACTGAAGAGATAGATAACTACTATCACTACTATCTTTCTTTCTTCTGTTTATTATGAGAAATAAGGTAAGAGTTTCTTGGATTTCCACTCATATTTGCAAATTTAAGATTGTTCTCAGGGTTCTAGATTAGGGAGTGCACTTTAAGTTTATTGCTTCCATATTAGGCAAGTCATCATACAGAGTATGCATTAATATCGATGATGAAATTGTTAACTTTCACTTCTTGCTATTTAGTACAGGGAAGTTGTAACATTCTTGTGTGTTTAGATTCTACACAATGATTCTTCAATATCATGAAGACGTAAGAAGATGAAGTTGTCTTGATTAAAATATTGGAGGAACTAGAAGCAAAATGGAACTTTACCAAGATCATCTAACACAATAATGACTCCGAAATAAGTAGCCAAAAAGAAGAAAATTTCTGAAACACCGGTTTATAGACTCTAAAAATGCATAACAGAGCCATGGAAAAGGAGACTTTAAAAGATACTAATCGAAGAGTTGCCAAATGCAAACTGTCACGAGGCAAAACCCTGAAAGTAAAATTTGAAATATGGAAAACAATTCGTTCCTCTTATTCCTTTTTGGAAAACATGAAAGATAAAATATTTATGGATGTTATAATTACTTTTATATGATTTTATCATCTTTCTAATGATTTTTAAGTTTTTTTTTTAAATGTTTATGACTATACGTTTTATGTTTATGATTATTCTATAATTTTGTTTACCTCAATTTGTTATATTACCACAATCTTCTTTCACCCTCCGAATAATTCTCGATAGTTCAAGTTCAGCCAAATAATATAAAATAAAATAAAGTAATTTTGATAGAATATAACAGAAGAAAATCTGCTCTTCTGCAATCAAACCACGTCGTTTCCTTTCGAAGACCAAGAAAGAAAATGCAAAAAATGAAGTATTAGAAGTGCAATACACGTAGACTTGTTTACCTTACAGGATTGGCTTTCACAGGCTCTAAACCATCGAAAATCTCTTTGAGCAGAGAAATAGAGATCTTATTTGGCATAATTTTTACTTTTATTTTTGTTTCTCTTTTGGCTTTTCAAAAGTATATTTTGAAAAAATTAATTTTACTTACTTTGGTAAAAAAGATTTCTGAAATTCAAAAACACTTTTAAAAAATTATTCAAATATTTTTAAAAGTAGTTTTTGAACTCTAAAAGCTGTTTTAGACTTTTGAAAAGCTATGCTAGGTTTAGAGAATTATGTTTGCTATTGAAGATAACATTGTTGAGATGACCCAGTTTACTACAATCCACGACTTTTGCTCCCTTTTTTTTGGTAAAAGGCATTGCTATTAAACATAAAAAGCTCTAACAAAGAAGGGATTACACAAGGGGTCTTCCCATAATATCTAAGATGAAAGCATCACCAAGATCTTTGGGAAGACATCCAAGGTTAAATGAAGAAAACAAAAAATTACAATTGCAAGCAATAGTCTTTTTAGCCAGTAAGTCAAAAAACCGATTTGAAGTTCTTGCATTCCAAGCAAGCGCCCACCTTTTAGACTTCAAAAGGGATCTGATGCATAAAACTGACTCCTTAGTTTCCCAACCTGAAGGGTCTCTTGAAGACAAAATTCCATTAACAACAACCAAGGCATCTGAAGAGAAACTAATTTTATTCCAGGGCTTGCTTGCAGCCAAGGCAACAGCCCATTCAATGGTCTTCATCTCTGCTTCGAAAGCTGAAGGCAAAGGACATAGCTTAGTGCAAGCCATAACCAGAAGACCATTATCATCTCTCACCACCATGGCCATGGCTGTCATCCCATTCAGCCAAGCCGCATCATAGTTAGCCTTCCACCATCCCTGCCTTGGAGGAGCCCACACTTCCTTAGTCTTCAGAACCGAAAAAGAAGAAAGGTATTGGAGGACACATGCTTCTTCTTGAACCGAGATCTCCAAACAGCGACTAACCTCTATCAAAGTCAATTTGCCCTAAAAAACACCATCATTCTGAAATTTCCAAAAATAAGCAAACAAGGTAACCATGAAAGAGAGAAAATTTGCCTTATCCATCTATCCTAAACAGACCTCTGGAGGAGGATTGAAACAGAAATCAATGAGTTCCATCACATTGGACACCGGCCATTCTTCTGTTTTTCCCCCCCATTGGCTGGAGAAAGCCAAAGCCTTAAAACCGGGGCACAATTTGAACAAATGGAAAGTGTTCTCCAAGCTCTCCCCACAAACCACACAAAGATCATCAATACCTGCAATCCTTTGGCTTAATTTCTCTTTAGTTGGCAGCGCATCAGCCAAAACCAGCCACAAAAACATCTTCTTCGTCTCAGTCAACTGAGACTTCCATATTGAACTCCACAAGTTTGATTCCGTCCCACCTGCATGACAATTCACAGCATAACAATTTCTCACAGAGAATTGACTAGAAATGTTCCCACACCAAAATAATCAGTCATCATGTAAAGCATTTGGCCATGAAAGCTTGAGTATAGCATCAGCTGAATCCACCTCACATATATCTCTAATAAGACTAGAATCCCACCTTAAACCATCATCCATTCGAAAGTCTATGACTTTAGTCCATCGATCAGTTACAACTCCCATTTTAGCTTTCGGAACTCTTCCGGGTAGATCCAAAAGCCAATGGTCTTTCCACAGATTTATCTTAAGTCTGTTTCCAATCTTAAAGCACACTTATTGCTGTAAAAACAACCTAGAGCTGATGATCTCATGCCATCCCAGAGAGGAACCTTTAATTCTTTGGGTCTCAAAAAATGATTTCTCCCTCAAATATTTAGCACGAATAATACGGCACCAAAGGCTCTCATCTCCCAAAGCCAATTTCCATCCAAGTTTAGCAAGCAAAGCGGAATTTATGTTTTTGAAATAGCAGAATTTGAGCCCTCCTTCCTTATCTGGACGACATAAATCTTTCCAAGCTTTCAGGGCTAGGAACCTTTTCGATCTTTCTTTGTGAACCCACCAGAATCTACAGGCCATGGCATTGAGCTCACTGCACAGACCATGAGGAATGTGGAAAGTAGACATTGTGTAAGAAGGGATGGTTTGGATGACCGAAGAAATGAGTGTAGCTTTTCTGGCTTTAGACAAGAGATTTCAGTTTCATCCCTCGATTCTTTTCCCAATCCTATCCTTCAAAATTTGAAGTCCTTCGATTTATTTCTACTAAGAAGAAGTGTATTTCCAAGGTAAACTGAATCTTTCGCCATTTCTTTAAAACCAAGAACTCTTTTAACAGCCATTTGGTCAAGTTTACTAGTGTTCTTAGATAACAAGATGCTAGATTTTTCAGTGTTAGCTTATTGCCCCGACCATTCAAAATATTGTTCAAAGTATCTTCCAACAGCCCTAGCTTCACTCTCCTTAGCCTTACACATCACCAACCGAACATCCGCATACATAAGGTGGGAGATCGGAGGCGCATTACGACTTATTTTGATTACATTGATGTTTCCTTCTTTTTCTTCCCGAATTAAAAACCTTGAAATTTGGCACTCAGAACGAACAGAAAAGGCGATAGCGGGTAGCCTTGCCTAAGACTAGGGCTCGGATTGAAGGACTCAACAATGCCTCCATTTAGTAAAATAGAATAGCTGACCATGCAAAGACAACTCCTGATGAGCTGTTGGAGCTCCAGAGAGAAGCCTCAAGCATTTAACGCCTTCACCACAAACTCCCATTCAAGCCAATCGTAGGCATTCTTTAAATCCACTTTCATCATAATCAACCCATTTCCCCCTATGTGCTTTTTAATTTTGTGAATTACTTCTTGAGCTATCACTGAGTTCTTCGTTATCCACCTACCTTTCACAAAGGCACCTTGGTTTGGCGAAATGATTTTCCCCATAAGCTTCTTCATTCTCTCCGTTAAAATTTTTGAAACAATCTTATAAGAAAAGTTGCATAAGCTTATAGGATGAAACTGATTAAAAGTAGACGGCTGATTTGTTTTCGGGATAAGAACAAGGAACATTTGATTGACATTACTAGGCACCTTCTTTAATTTGAAGCATTCCTGAACAAACCAGACCACTCTCCCTTTAACTGTGCTCCAATAACTTCGGTAGAAGATTCTTGAGAAACCATCAGGGCCCTAGGCTTTTGAGAGGATGAAGTTTCTCAACACAACTCTTAACTTCTTCCTCTGAAGGAATTTGAATCAGGTCAAAGTTTTCTTGCTGAGTGATGCAAACTTGGCCCAAACCATCCATATCACTTGGGACACTGGGTGACTAGATTGATAAAGCTCTTTGAAGCTGGAGGTAAAGTATCTGCTGATGTTAAGTCTTCCATTTACCCAATTCAAACCATCATTGATCGCCCATATGTTGTTTCTCCTAGGTCTCACTGTTAAGCTAGTATGAAAAAATTTGTATTTTTGTCACCTTCTTTGAGCCAAATTTTTCGGGACTTTTGGCGGAGGATGAATTCCATTCTAGCCCTCTGGATCCGCAGATTGTCTTCCACTTGTTTTCTCTTAAGAGGATTACCATTATTAGAGTTGAGCACCCTCACCTTTTCTTCCAGCAAATTGATTTTGGTGTGAGCAAGACCAAGTTTTAAGAGCCTTAGAGGTATTGTAAAGACTTCTTCTTAATTGATGACATTCCATTCCCATTTTCCAATCCTCTTCCCAGGCATCCTGCACAACATTGACACTAGAAGAATCTAAGGCCCATGCCCCGATAAAACGGAAAGGTCTTTGAATGAAAGGCTCTACTCCCTCCACACTTAACAAAATGGAACAGTGATCCGAACATTCCATAGTAAGGTGTTTAACAACAGCCTAAGGAAATTTTCCAACCCATCTGTAGTATGCCACAGCTTTGTCAATCCTCTCCTTAATGCCAGCTAGACCTCCTCGACCATTAGACCAAGTAAAGCGATGACCTTTGTATCCTAAGTCAATACCTCTCGAATCGTGCATAAAGGACTTAAGAAAAAGCTGTTTCTTCCAAACTGGTCTCCCACCAAGCTTTTCCTGCTCATCAACAACTTCATTTAAGTCACCTATAACCATCCAGGGACCCTCACAATCCTCGGTCAAAATAGCTATTGAATCCCAGAAAGCTCTCTTTTCCCCCTCATAAGAAGTGCCATAACAAGCTATTAAATTCCAAGAATACCTGCCCATAGTATCCTGCACTACACAATTCAAGATCCTATTGGAATGCCGGGTGCATTCTAATTTAATCTCATCATTCCACAATAAAGCCAAACCCCCTGCCGAGCCACTAGCTTCCACAATGAAAAAATTACTGAACTTCAAAATCTTCCTAATCTTTTCCATTTTCTGGTAGTTGCTTTTTGTCTCCATTAAAAACAAACAGTCAGGATTCAATTTCCTAACCACCATTTTCAAGTAATTGATTGAGTCCGGGTGACCCAATCCTCTGCAATTCCAAGAAAACAATTTCATTAGTGAGGGGGGGGGGGGGGGGGNGGGGGGGGGGGGCATGTGAAGGCCCACCTCCTTGGCCAACTGAAATTTCGTCTCTTGTCTCCGAACCTCCCGTCTTTCCTCTCCTTCTGCCTCCTCATGCACCCCGAATCTACCTCTTGAAGCTTTCTTCCAAGACCAAATAGAATTACTTATGCTAGTCCTGCACTCCTAAGAATTTGCCATTTTTCCATAAACTGAAATATGTGCTTTCCCTTTGGCTTCCATATGGTTAGGAGTTTCGACGTTTAAGCACTCAAAACTCTCACCAAATGTTTTGGAAAAGACCCTGTTTTTTACGCCCAATGCTTCCTTCTCCTCCAGCCCCACGTCTACCTCATGTCTAGATTCCCTGGGCCCATAGCCCACTTCCTCAAGATAGGCCCTGCTATTGGAAGAGCCTTTTAATGTCAATTGGGCTGCTCTCTTATGAATTAAGCGGCATGGAGGGCTTGAGCATGTGATTTTCTTCCCATTAGACAGTTCCATATTTATTGGGCCGAAACCCACTTCCTGAGAGCCCACCACTCTCCTATCTTCAAGGTTAATATCCACAATATCATGAATTAACTTTAAAGCCCATGCTGAAATTTCTTGTGAGTTCCCTTTCTCCCTTCGAATGTGTTCCATCACTGCTAACTAAAGATCCTCCGTATTCCCCCTGTTGAGTCATTTCAAGGTAAGGTTTAGAGTTTCCAAAGCACATCTTTTCTCTCTTTCGGTTTGAAAAAACCCTGCTTCTTCTTCTTTATTCTCTTCATTTGTCAGAAGATTAGATAGTTCCTTTTCTGCAATAGCCCCTTTTAGTTCCTCGATAAACCAACCTTCATTGGGAATCTTGTCATTCTTCTCCTCCATTGCCGGTAGCAAGGCATTCCGATTAGTCTCTTTCTCAGGGTTAATAAACATCATAGAGCCCCCGTGGTCCGATATTATCCATGGGCCATAAAGCTTAGCAACTCTTCCGTTGGGTGAGGTTATAGTTGCCGGAGATGCGAATCTGTAGCGGCTAGTAACATGGCTAACCATCCCGCACTTGTAGCAAAAGTTCGACAATCTCTCATATCTTAACTAGATCTAGAATTCTTCTTCATTGTCCCTTTTCTAGAAGAAGCCCGCGGTGATTGGTTCATCCACTGCTACGTCCACCCTCATGTGCAGATACCGGTTGTTGACCATACATCTATTATTGATAGAATCCTGGGAGAACCCCAATTTGCTTGCCAATGCACTCTGCCGTCCCTTCGTGGATAAACATTGGAGGAAGTCCATGATTTGAACATGGAAAGTTGCTGAATCAAAGATAATTTCATATATCACCCTGTCTTTTGGCCATTCTTTCAGAACTAAGAGAGAACTGTTAATAGACCAAGGTCTGCTTCTAAACACAAATTCTTTGTCATTCTTGTTACCAAAACTGAACTTAAAAACATTTTCTGCAATTTTATCAATTTAGACTTTTGTCTTTAATCTCCATGTTTTGTGAATAACTTATGATAGAGTGAAACGTCTAAACATTCTTGTTGTGATGATTTTACCTACCAATACTTTATCAATAACCGTCCCTGCTATTTGTGGTTTTGGCTTGAGCGAAATATTACTAAGTGCTTCTTGAATTGCTATAGCCCTGTTGTGTTTTGTTCCATTGCAGTACTCATGCCCTTTGATGAAAAAAAAAAAAAACCAGCTTGAGTAGAACTCAGAAGAGATCAGAAAGATCTGTAGGCTCCATTTGGTACGCATGATTGGATTGGATCGAATATAGCTGGCATGATTAGATCGGATTGGGTGTAAACAGGATTGGATTTCTCAAATCCTATCCTGTGTTTGGTGCAATTCATTCATTCTTACCTCAAAAAATGGATTGTTAATGTTTCATTTATAGATGCTAGAATTAATACTTCATTCAACATGACAACATTTTATTAGAAGCAAAGAGAATAAAAGAATAAGTGGTTTATGATCCTAATTGCTCATGTTCAGAATCACCTTAAATTTTAAAAAAACCCAACTTCTAGTTTTCTAGATTAACTGTAAGATCCAAGATCACCAATTTTCATTCAAAGGATCAGAACATTTACATTCAGAACATTGGACAAAGTGTTTAAGAAAAAATTCCAAACCACAGATGGTCTGTGAACATCCATACTAAACATTCTTACATTAAAAAGTAAGTAACAAAAGACATATTCTTGCAATTGAAAGTCAAGACATAATCAGACTGAAACAATACAGATATTGCATACTCAACATCATAAGCATTAAGCATTAGCATTGCAAATCAAGCTGAGGATGGATCTGGAGGAATTGAGACTTCAACAATTCCTTCCATCATCTACATAACATTTTTCATGGTGGGTCTGAGTGAGGGATCGTCTTGAATGCACCATATTGCAATCTTGACTAATTTCTCCACTCTTTTCAAGTCCTCCATTGCCTCATTGTCATTCTTCACTAACAGCTCAAGTTTCTTATCTATATAGCATTCATAAGCCCAATCGGCAAGTACGATTTCATTTTCATCCCTTGCATCTGCTTCAACATTTTTTCTGCCACAAATCAGCTCCAATAACAAAATTCCATAGTTGTAGACATCCACCTTTACTGTTATTGGCAGATTACTGAACCACTCTGGAGCAACATATCCTTTTGTTCCGTGAATTCCAGTTGTTGTTTGAGTTTGGTCTGTCTATCACAATGTATGATTTGGGTGTTGCACCCTTCGTGCAAGTAGAGTGGCCCTCTTGCAGCTCCTGAGGCTATTTGGATCATGCTGTACCAGTTGATCCTTGAATCTCCAAAGAAAAAGCTTTCAAGAGAACCCATTGTGACGAGCAAAGAGTGTGCTGCCTTCAACAAAAGGTTGAATTGGTAAAATAGTGTCAGTTGGTAGATTGAAAGCACATTATAACAAAAAAAAAAACACATTATAACAATATAAAACACATTATAACAAAAAAAAGCACATTATAACAAAAAAAAACACATTTTAATTGACCAAATGACACAAAAAAAGCATATTTTACATAGTTGGCATGATCAAAGCCTAGAGATCCATCCATATTACCAAAAAGCATACTTTTTTTTTTGATACTGAACATATATGTCGATTTTTTTTCCTGATATTGAACATATACGTCGATTACTACAAATCTGTTTGCCCCCATTCTGATAAATTTTTTTCTTCTCATGTCCTCCCCCGCAATACAATAGACTCCTTTGCTTTGACACTGACAGAATGGGACACAGAAACTACTTGCTTATCTTCTCATTTTTTGTTTTCTTTTTTCACCTCCCTAGTCTTTCTTATCTTCTTTTTTTCCCCTTTCAAAATAATTTAACCTCTGCACTACATGGAATAAAATGTTCTATCACTTGTACAAATCAAACTTCTAAATATACTTCATTAGTAGCTAGCTTAGTAAATGACATAGTAACTAACATGCATTGAACCATCAAGATTTATTTGATGCAATTTCTTCCTTGTTTTGACTATGCAGTACAAATATGAAATTTCCAAATGCATTAGATTTAGAGAATTTAGGAGCTTTCAATAGATAGCCCCCTCAAATTATTGTAAATTTAAAACTAATAAAATTGCAAGAAGCCAATAAAATTGTTTCTTGCTTGTCCTACAGGACTCTCCTATCCCGATTAGCCCCCTCAAACTTGATACCCAGCTTCTCCAGGGATTCACTTTTGATTATTGACATTGCTAAGAACCTTGGATAGGCACACAAAAATAATCTAAAACTAAAGCACACAAAAATAATACATGATCAACACTACTTCCTAAATTCTAGCCATGATCAACAACATGTTTAAAACAAACTCACTACTTCCTAAAAACTAAGAACATATTAAATAATGAAAAATAAAATAGATTGCATATGGCTATTTTGTAGTCCTAAAGTAAATTCTTAACAACTATCCATGACTTTCGCTCCCTCCTCTCTGCTATGGAGAGAGACTTTCTTGATTTAGTTGTTTAGACTATTTTTCTGTACATGATTGAGTTGAGAAAATAGATAGCTTGGAGGGGAAGAAATTTGGGTTGTAATTTTCAGCATCATGGTGTGGAGTCTGTGGACCATGTCCCTACTTTAGTGGATCTGTACACTGAATTAGTTGCCTCAAAAGGTGATTTTTGAGGTTGTCTTTGTCTCAGCTCGTGAGAATGATGATGAATCTGTAAAATAAACTGAATCAGTAATCAACATATTCATAAATATATATATATAAATTAATAAACTAAATTTAAATACATGGATAATAAAATACAGAACATGTATATGATCTTTTTGGTAATAGTCTGAGATCTGTGTAATACCATAGCTTTTTAAGAACGATTTCATCCCCATTGACGCAAATGGTTCGTTAACGATCGTCTCTCAGGATACAACGGACACTCTAAATTTTTTATTTTAGCACCACCAAAAATTTATCTTCGAACTTAAAAATACTTAAACTATATCATCACATTCACTAAAACATAAAACCACGTTCTTATGTTTTTCCTCTTTCTAAAACCTCAAAACTATATACATATATATAGTAAACAAAAAATAAAACTGTCATCCAAGCAATTAAAACAGAAATTAAAACAAATAAAAACTAATTAATATCTAATTAAATTATTCAATAAAAGAATTTGTAACTGGCAATTGTTACGCCAGTTACAAAAACCCAACAATCCCCTACATAAATAAATTAAACTAGCCTCATTCTATACACAGGTGATAAATCTCTACGGTTGGAGTCTTCATAGGATAGGTAGATGTTACTCTTTGAACATTCCCTTGTGAAAATGTATTTACTTGTCCTTGAACCATTATTTCATTTATGTAAATGATGATACACTTCACACAGGACCCTTTCATGATATTTTCCAGTTCTTACTATTATGTTTGTTTTGGCCATGAACATTGTTCTGGTTCTGCAAGAGTTTAAAGAATTGTGCCCACCACAATTCTCCCTGAAGCAGCCTTTCTTCGCTCCCACATAGGTGATTCTTCTGTTTCTATATAATCCTCATTGATTACCAAACATTCGAGAATCATTAAAAGCATAGCTTAACCTTTTATCTATCATTGTTTCATAATAAGAATGGGTAAGGGTAAAAACCTCCACAGTGATCCATACCAGTCTTTACAATTGCATTGTCTCATTGAACCTAGATCTTGGGATCTTCAGTCACATAGGTCAGGTTTCCATCATATTGACTTTCTTCTCACAGGTTTCAATTGCATTCCCCTCGATGACTTCTCAACTAGTTATTTGTTTAACCCCTTGGTTAGCGAATCCGCAATATTATTTTTTGACTTTACGTAGTCTATAGAAATCACTCCAGTTGAGATTGACTGTCTAATGGAATTGTGTCTTCAACATATATGTCTAGACTTTTCATTATACATGATATTATGTACCCTGCCAATTGCAGATTGATTATCGCAATGTAAACTAACTGCAGTCGCATGTTTCGACCTTGTGAAATGTCCTCTAAGAACTAATGTAACCATTCAGCATCTTCTCCACATTTGTCCAAAGCTATGAACTCAGACTCCATAGTGGAACGAGCTATAACTGTTTGTTTGGAGGACTTCCATGTTACAGCTGCACTAGCCAATGTAAATACATATCCACTAGTGAACTTTGAATTCTTTATATCAGAAATCCAACTAGCATCACTATATCATTCTAATACAACTGGATATCTCGTGTAGTGCAGTGCATAATCATGAATATATCGTAAATACCTCAGTACTCGCACTATCTATTTCCAATGATCTTGGTTTGGATTACTCATGTATCTACTTAGTCTACTTATTGAGTGGGTTATATCCGGTCTAGTGCAACTCATCAGGTACATTAGACTACCAATCACCCTAGAATATTCCACTTGGAAAACATCATTTCCTTTATTCTTGGAAAGATGTAAATTCATATCTATGATTGTTCTGGCTATACCAATATCATTTTTACTAAATTTATCCAGTATTTTATCTATATAACGTGACTGACTAAGAATGATTCCATTCGAAGACCTGAAAATTTTAATTCCCTGTATCACATCTGCAAGCCCCATGTCTTTTATATCAAACTTTGTATTTAACAAAGCTTTGGTAGTTTGGATCATATTATCGTTACTACCCACAATAAGTATGGCATCTACATATAGACATGAAATGACATATCCATCGTTTGTATCATTTATATAGATACACTTATCATATTCATTTATTTTGTACCCATTTTCCAACATGGCAGAATCAAATTTTTGATGCCATTGTTTGGGAGCTTGTTTTAGACCATATAGAGATTTCACCAGTCTACAGACTTTCTTTTTTTGTCATGGAGCAGAAAAACCCTCATGTTCTTCCATATAGATCTCCTCATCAAGATTCCCATTAAAAAATGATGTTTTTACATCCATCTGATGTATCTCTAAATTCCGTAAGGCTGCTATAGCAATCACCATCATTATGAAATTTATTATCGTCACTGGTGAATATTTATCAAAATAGTCAAGGCCTTCCTTTTGCTTGTAACCCTTTATTACTAGCTTTGTCTTGTATTTATTAATAGTTTCATCTGTTTTCATCTTCCTCTTGAAAATCCACTTGTAAGGTTTACAACCAGGAAGTAGATCCACTAACTCCCAAATATGGTTTTGCAAAATGGAATCTATTTCACTTTTGATTGCTTCTTTCCATAAAGAACATTCATGAGAGTTTATAGATTCCTGAAAGCTTTGAGGTTCACTTTCCAGCATGTTAGTAAGAAAATCTAAACCAAAAGATTTTTATGTTCTCATCCTCTTACTAAGTCTAAGCTCAACCTCATCCTCTTGTCCATGATCACTATCTAGACTATTTTCATAGATATATTCTAATGTTCGTTTTGATGAACTCGATCCCTCATAAGATTTGTATGTAATAATATGCTCGAAAAACGAAGCATTTTTCGATTCCATTATTGTATTTCTCCGTTCAGCCACACCATAGGATTATGGTGGATACGGTGGAGTGACTTCATGTCTAATCCCATTTTGAGCACAAAATTCACCAAAAGGATTTTTACATATTTGCCACCGCGATCACTTCTTATTACTTTAATTTTCTTATCAACTTTAGCTTTATAGAGTATAAATTTTTCTAAGGCTTCATTTTTACCCTTTAGCAAATAGACATAGCAATATTTTGTGCTATCATCAACAAATGTAATAAAATATTTATTGCCTCCTCTCGTTGGTGCAAATTTTAAATTTTCCACATATGTCACTATGGATCATATCCAAAGGTTCGGTATTCCTTTCAATAGTGTGATATGATAACTTCATCATTTTTGCCTCAACGCAAGTTTCACACTTATATTTATTGTCAATTCGAAATGTGGAAATATGATTTAAGTTAGTTAATCTACTCAGAGTATTATAATTAACATGTCCTAGTCTACCATGCCACAAATTGGAAGACTCAAGCAAGTAAGCAGAAGAAGTTCTAGCTTTATTCATAATTTTAGGATTTACAGTCATTACACTAAGTTTGAAAAGCCCATTGACTACATAACCCATTACCACAAACATATTATATTTTGACAATATGACCTTATCAGACTCAAACACCATGCGAAATCCATGCTTGCTAAGAAGCGATCCAGATACCAGATTTTTATGTATATCTGGTACATACAGCACATTGTTCAGAGTCAAGTCTTTCAGGGAAAGTTATCTTCAAAATCACATTCCCTTCACCTCTTATTTCAGACGTTGCAGAATTTCCCATGAATAACTTCTCCCCACTTTCTATTGGTTCGAATGAAGTTAACAAATCTCTGTCTGAACATACATGGCGAGTTGCACTAGTGTCAATCCACCACTCATTTGGGTTTGAACCAACAAGATTCACTTCAGAAACTACGGCACTCAAATCGATGTCATCAACCTCTCTGTTGAGTTTCTCCACCACATGTGCCATTTTATTTTTCTGTTTAGGCAATATGCAATCTGCCGATTTGTGTCATATCCTATCACAATTGAAACATTTCCTTTGGAATTTGGGATGTTTAATTACCTCTCCCTTGGGACCTAGCTTGGAATTCTTTCCAGCAAATTTTGTTGGTCTTGGAGCCATGACCATGCTCCACCACATTAGCTTTAACAAAAGCCTGCGATGATGATCTATTCTCTGATCATCTGTTATATTTCTCAATGCGAAGTCTAACAATCAGATCATCCATGCTCATCTCCTTTTGCTTATGCTTAAAGTAGTTTTTGAAGTCTTTCCAACTTAAAGGCAGTTTCTCAATAACACATGCCACTTGGAAGGCTTCACTAATCACCATCCCTTCAGAATGGATTTCTTGTATGATTACCTGCAGCTGTTGGACTTGACTGATAACAGTCTTGGTATCAACCATCTTTTAATCCAAGAAACGACCCACTACAAACTTCTTGGAACCAGCATCCTTTGTTTTGTATTTATTATCTAAGATTTTCCACAGCTCATTTGCTGTCATCTTGCTACTATACACACTATACAGAGTATCAGATAGGCCATTCAAAATATAATTTCAACTCAGGTAGTTGAAACTCTTCCAGGCATCTACAGCCATGAGAGTACTTGCATCGCTATTCTCATTTCTCTCCGGTGCATCTTTAGTCAAGAACCTAGTCAGGTTCAATGTGGTCAAATAAAATAACACCTTTTGTTGCCACCTTTTAAAATTATTTCCATCAAATTTGTCTAGTTTCTCCCCCTGATTCAAATGTACAAAAATCGGTGCACTCAAAATTGGCACTTTTGCCACAAAAATGGTACTCACATTGTCTGAAAAAACATTAGCCTCTATTACCATTTTCTGTATATGAATAGAAATATAAATTCATTAGTTGTTGAACAAAATTATCCCAACACAGTTTTTACACAAATTTCACCAAGAAAACTGCACAAATTTGATGTTTAAAACTCAATTTAAAACCCTCACGGAATTATTGTATACACCCACAAATTGGTGTATACACACCACATAATTACTGTATACATCAGTCAACCACAGTCAACGGTCAACAATAATCAACAATGGTCAACAGTCAACGAAACTCAAAGGTCAACGTCCACATGGTATGTGCTACGTCGTAAGGCTCTGCATGGCACACACATGGCTGTCAACGTGGCATAGGTGGCCCTACAAACGAGCTGTGCCTCAGCCCACCATTGGGCCCAATTTCAGCCCAACACAAGTTTAAGCCTAGTCCAGCCAGGATCAAACCCAACCCAGGACAAGCCCAAGCCACACCAGACCTGCTGCCTCAGCCCAGTCGCACAAAAAGTCAAACAACGTCGTTTTGGGTATTCTCTTTCACCCGTTTTACTACAACATGTTCGTGTCATGGGTCGTGTGACTCGGTTCTGACCCGGCTGTATCTCCTTCATCCGACCTCCATTTTCGACATAGTTTGTCAGATTTTCTTCGTCTCGTAGCCCCCGTTCGGATTTCAATGTCAATTTAATTAAAACTCACAGGATAAATAAATCAACAAAATATAGATTCGACAATAATATTAAAAACATAACAAAACAAAACAAAAAACCTTCACAATATATATCTAAATATAAATATAGAAATTTAACTGTAAATGGGAAAAATCGTTCTTAAAATTGTAAAATAAACTGAAACAGTAATCAACGTATTTATAAATATATATATATAAATTAATAAACTAAATTTAAATAATGGATAATAAAATACAGAACATGTATATGATATCTTTGGTAATAGTCCGAGATCTGTATAATATCACAGTTTTTTTAAGAACTATTTCGTCCCCACTGGTGCAAATGGTTCGTTAACGATTGTCTCACAGGATACAACGGATACTCTAAATTTTTTATTTTAGCACCACCAAAAATTTATCTTCGAACTTGAAAATTACCTAAACTATATCACCACTTTCACTAAAACCCAAAACCACGTTCTTATGTTTTTCCTCTTTCTAAAACCTCAAAACTATATACATATATATAGTAAACAAAAAATAAAATTGTCATCCAAACAATTAAAACAGAAATTAAAACAAATAAAAACTAATTAATATCTAATTAAATTATTCAATAAAAGAATTTGTAACTGGCAACTGTTACGCCAGTTACAAAAACCCAACAGAATCATTCGGTGATTATTTTGATCAAAAATGCCATGGCTTGCAGTTCGAAAATTTGATTACTAAATCTTCGACATCGACTTACTGTATTGAATTTGTAAACACCAAAATTAATTACTAAATCTATAGTAGTAGTAAGTCGATGTCGAATCCACAAATACTGTATTGAATTCCAATTTAAATTCTATCATAGTAAAATAATGAACTAAAATTATATAAATAGATGATTTTTGATTGCTTGCAAAATAATTTAAATCAAATCAAAACTAATAAATACTGAAAAGAAATCAATGAGAGAAACTCATAAGATCAGAATAATTTATAAGACTAGTAAACAATTAATCATAGACATAAAAACTCTAATTTTTCATTCAGTTTGGCATAAATAATTGGCACGGTCTAATTTTTCTATATTCTCACTAAAATAAACTAATCAATAAGAGAAATAAAAACAAGTCTCACAATTACATAAGTAGTTTAGAATTATTCCTACCCAATAAAAGAAATTTAGAAGCACAAACTTGAGAGAAAAACTCAATTCTAATGCTGAAATTCCTTTAAAAGTTAGCTCTCCCATTTACAACAATGATAAAATATATTTATACTAAAATCTATAACTAAAATTGATAAAAACGCACATAAACGACTGAATTTCTGCCCACCCAGGCACCTGGGCATGCACCCAGTCTGTACTGCCTTGCTGTCAATGTCCATTTAATTACAATTTTACCATTGTTTTTTTCATTTTTTTCTGTTTAATTACGATTTTGTCACTATTTTTCATTTTTGATCTTTTTAAATTCAAATCTAATTAAAATGTAGAAAAATACAAATTAATCAATTTTAAATAAATAAAATATATTCAAATTAAATATTAATGTATATAAAATATATAAATTATATCACATCACAGTTCTATTTTTTGATTCAGAGACAAAAAAAAAACAGCTCTGAATCATCCAGTGATTATATTGAAAAAAAAGAACGGTAAGATATTTAAAAAAATTTTAAAAGCAAAAGTAAAATGGGCAAAATGGGTATCAAAAGTGACGAGATGGTGGATAAATGGATATGACATTTAAATAAAAATCTCATAAATTGTCCTATGGAAATATATGAATAAATAATCTTTTTTGGTAAAATATGAATAAATCATCTTGATGTCTGTCAAATCGGGCAAATAAATAGTTCCCGTAGATCTTATGAATTTTTCAGATGAAAGTCTAGAAACAAAAAAATATTGAAATTTTTGAGGGTATATGATTTGAGAACAATCCAGAAGAAATGGGTCATCATATATATATTTTTGTTTTAAAACAGAGCTATTGAATTTTAAATAATCACGGATTCTTTTACCTTTATATTTTAAAATTTTAAGCTTATAAAAAATAAATTATCCTATTTTTTTATATTCTAATATTATTATATATAGACCGCGTGCAATCATATTTGAAGTGCATGACCCACCTAATGACAGCAACACTATTAATATAAGAATTGGATACTTAAAAAGTTCGGCAGTTAATGCTTCATTGACATTTCCGAACAAAAATAATAAAACCGATTAATGAAGAGAATAAAGTATGGAGAATAACTCAGTTTAAACCAGCATTTTTCAAAATACTTTTTTTTTTCTCCAAGCAACCAAAAATCCTAAACTTATTTGAGAATCATAGATTAATTGGCCTGTACTACACTGACATCTAATTGATTCCTGAGCTTTCTGTTTTATGTTTTAAGCGAAATTTCTGAGAATCTTTGTGAGAGATCGAGGTGAGAAGGCATAAACAAACAGCCAATATCCGTTAGAAACTCATGACGCCCAGTTTATTTCTAAGGCCAAGTAGAATATTAGTTATATATATCCTTCCTTATTATTTTATTTTATTTTAAGTTTTTTAGCGTAAGAATCTTAATTTAAATGTGAATGCGCTGAAAATGAAATTTGTATTGTGGAAAAACATAAAAGAAAAAACACAATTGGCAAAGCTACTTCCTCTGATTTTTGATATTATTGTTCATTAAATTTTTTTTTATAATTTTTTATAATTTCTTATATTCCTACATTTCTTTTTCCATGTTGTAAAATTGGGTAAGTTATTCTCAGAGCATCCTCAATATAATTTTTAAAAATTTTTATTTTTCTATTTTAAATAGTAATAAAAATTTATGATCCTCTAATAAATTTTATAAAATAAAAAATTAAAATACAGAATGAAATTTGACACTCTAAATTTAAAGCGCTAAATTTTTAATAAATAATTAATACATTACATAAATATATAAAATATACTACCAGTAAAATAATTTTATACATATCAAAAAAATCTATAAAATTAAATATTATTATAGTTATGCAATAATTATTTATTAAAAAATAAATGATAAAAAATATTATTATAGTTTGATAAAAAATTACATTTTATAAAATAAAATTATTAAAAATATTTTTTAATTTAAATATTATACTCTTTAAAATAAAAAAGAATATAAAAAAATATTCTTATAAAATATAACTGAAATTATATATTTTAAGTCCAATATCATTATTTTGGTAATAGAGTACTGTAGATACTAATAATAGATTCCGATATTATATTATAAAGCTAAATTTAAAATTTATAGATAGATAATATTCTAAAATATCAATTAATTTTATTTTAAAGAAAAAATTTATAATTCTTCAAGTAGTAAAACTTTTTTTTTTTTTCATTAGGGAAAGAATTGCCTTTTTATTTATTTCAAAAATGAAATTTAAATGAATATTAAAAAAAAAAAAGTTTGTGTTGACGACAAAGAAGATTCTGCAACAAATGCAACAAAAAAGGTTTCCCTCTCCTACCCAGGAAAGAAGCTTCTTTTTCTGATTCCCTAAGAAAATGCAAGTGTCATAAAATTAAAATGCAAAACACTTCGAAGTATTCGTCCCAAAGTATTTGGCTTTCAAAAGCTCTTGACCATTGAAAAGCTCTGGAAAAGGGAGAGAAAAACAATTTTGTGGTTGCTGAAGATAACATTGCTGAGATGACCGAGACGACTACCCAGGACTTTCACTCCCTCCTTTCTTCTTTGGACAGAGATTTTCTTGTCCGAAACAACGGTGATCAGGTAAATTTTTTATTTTTTTATTTTATTTTGTTGCTTAAATTTCTATTTTATCGGGAAAATATGGGATTGTGGGTTTGATTGAGTTATTGAGGAAAGTTGTGATTTTCTCGTTTCTTTGATTGTGAAAATGAAGTGGTTAAAAGAAAAAAAAAAATGAAGAAAGGATTTTAGAAGATGTTTAAAAAGGGAAAAAGAGGTAGATGTTTATTGAAGGAAAACGAAATCAAAGTAGCATTTGAGGTTATATAGTTCGGTAGAGAAGAGAAATTTCCTGGGATTATCCATGTTTTATGTTCTTATAATGTGCTTTAATCATTTGAATGTTGGAGCTTTTAAGCAAGATGTGAATTCAGTCTTCAAAACTGATAAATAATATGTTAGAAAATTTAATTGGGGCATGAAAACCCACTAAGTGATCGTGAACTCTGCTATACATTATGGCATCTGCGGTTTTTTCTTAATCATAACTGGTTATAAAAGCAATGGTCATTTCAGGAATTCATGAATACAGAAACTTTTCTTTTTCTTTTTTTTGTAGGAAAAAAATGGTACTGTAGATTTCTTTCACTATGATCGAGAATTGAGAAATGTATATTTGTTAAATTCTTAATTTACAGGTTAAAATAGACAGCTTGAAGGGGAAGAAGTTTGGGTTGTATTTTTCAGCATCATGGTGTGGACCATGTCAGCGATTCACCCCCAACTTAGTGAAGGTGTACAATGAAGTTGCCTCAAAAGGTGATTTTGAGGTTGTCTTTGTCTCTGCTGATGAAGATGAGAAGTCATTCAAAGGGTATTTCACCAAGATGCCATGGCTTTCAGTCCCATTTTCTGATTCAGAGACACGTGATCGGTTGGATGAATTGTTCAAGGTCAGTGGAATACCATACCTTGTGATCATTGATGAAAATGGGATAGTCTTGAGTGAAAGTGGAGTTAAAATTATTCGGAAGCATGGAGTTGAAGGTTATCCTTTTACCGCAGAAAGGATAAAAGAACTAAAAGACCAAGAAGAAGCAGCTAAACTGGAACAGTCCTTGAGATCAATTTTAGTCTCACCTTCCCGTGACTTTGTAATCTCACCTGATGGAAAGAAGGTAATTCTGTTGCATTGTGTCATTGTAGATTTTTGTGTAGTTAAGTCTCAAATTTCTTGAACTTATATATTGGACCAACGAAGATGTAAAACTGAATATCCTTTTTAATGTGCACAGGTACCTGTTTCTGAACTTGAAGGGAAAACAGTTGGTCTGTATTTCTCATATTCTTCATTCAAGTCATGTGTTGAATTTACGCCAAAACTAGTGGACGTTTATGAGAAACTCAAAATGAAGGGAGAGAGCTTTGAGGTTGTGTTGATTTCCCTTGATGATGATGATGAATCATTTGAGCAAGATTTTAAAAATATGCCTTGGTTTGCATTGCCATTCAAGGACAAGAGCTGTGAAAAGCTTTTACATTATTTTGAGTTCTCAACCCTTCCCGCTTTGGTTGTTATTGGTCCAGATGGTAAAACTCTCCAAACAAATGTTGCCAAAGCCATTAAAGAGCATGGGGTTGTGGCATACCCATTCACCCCAGAGAAGTTCAAAGAGCTCCATGAGATTGAGAAGGCAAAAGAGGAAGCTCAAACCCTTGAGTCAATATTGGTTCTTGGAGATCTAAATTTTGTCATTGGAAAAGATGGGGCCAAAGTAATTAAAAAAAAAAAAAACTCTTCAATTAGTACTATCTTGTTTGAGTCTTGGTTTTTTTGGTTAACCCCATGTAAATTGATTTTGGATAGGTACCGATATCTGCACTTGTTGGAAAGAACATTCTACTTTATTTCTTAGCACATTGGGTTCGCCCATGTCGTGCATTCCTGCCTAAGCTTATTAAAATATACCATGACATCAAGGCAAAGGATGATGCATTCGAAGTGATCTTCATCTCAAGTGATCGTGATCAGCCCTCCTTCGATGAATTCTTTTCGAGCATGCCTTGGTTAGCCCTTCCTTTCGGTGATGAGAGGAAGAAAACCCTTGCAAAAAAATTCAACATCCAAGCGGCTCCTGCAGCTATAGCTATTGGCCCCTCTGGCCGGACAGTGAACAAGGAAGTCGGAAACATCATAGCCGTCCATGGGGCTGATTCCTATCCATTTACCAAAGAAAGGGTGAAGCATTTGGATGAACACTTGGAGGAAATGGCAAAGGAGTGGCCTGAGAAAGTGAAACATGAGTCCCATGTTGAGCATGAGCTTGTTCTCACTCGCCGCCCT
Organism: Ochetophila trinervis; assembly: GCA_003254975.1. Taxonomy (NCBI): domain Eukaryota; kingdom Viridiplantae; phylum Streptophyta; class Magnoliopsida; order Rosales; family Rhamnaceae; genus Ochetophila; species Ochetophila trinervis. The sequence continues at coordinate 47,093 of QANX01002041.1, read as the reverse complement.
TCACATAATTGCAACGGGTGCAGGGAGCCCGGATATGATTGGGCTTTCTACTGCAAGGAGTGTGACTTTGATCTCCACCCCAAGTGCGCTTTGAAGAACAATGAAGAAGCAAAGGATGAGCCAAAAAGAAAGGATGGATATGTTTGTGAAGGTGATGTTTGCTGTAAAGCTTGATCAAGCCTGTAAATTATGGTATGAATCTAGTTCAGTGTTTTTAACTCGTCCTAAACTGTGGTGTTTGTGGTTGTGATACTAAGAATAAAACATTTTGAGTGTATGGAACACTGGTAGTTCATGGTTGTGTTTTGTATATAAGGATGAAACTGAAGAGATAGATAACTAGTATCTATCTTTCTTCTATTTATTATGAGAAATAAGATATAGTTTCTTGGATTTCCACTCATATTTGCGAAGTTAAGATTGTTCTCAGTGTTTAAGGTTAGGGAGTGCTCTTTAAGTTTATTTCTTCCATATTTGTCAAGTCATCATACAGAATATGCATTAAAATCGATGATGAAATTGGTAACTTTCACTTCTTGCTATTTGGTACAGGGAAGTTGTAACATTCTTGTGTGTTTAGATTCTAAACAATGATTCTTCAATATCTTGAAGACGCAAAAAGATGAAATTGTTTTGGATTAAAATATTGGAGGAAGTAGAAGCAAAATAGAACTTGACTAAGATCATTTAACACAATAATGAGTCTAAAATAAGTAGCCAAAAAGAAGAAATTTTCTGAAACAGCGGTTTCTAGACTCTAAAAATGCATAACAGAGCCATAGAAAAGGAGACTTTAAAAGATACTAATCGAAGACTTACCAAATGCAAACTGTCGCAAGGCAAATCAGTGAAAGTAAAACTTGTAATATGGAAAATAGTTACTTCCTCTTATTTTTCTATTTGGAAAACATGAAAGATAAGATATTTTTGTCTGTTATAATTACTTTCATATGATTTTATCATTTTTCTAAATAAAAAATTTCTTTTTTTTTAAATGTTTTCTACTATTCGTTTTGTGTTTATGATTATTCTATATTTTTGTTTTCCTCAATTTGTTATATTACAACGTTTTTTTTTTCACCCTCCCAATAATTCTCGATAGTTCAAGTTCAACCAAATAATATAAAATAAAATAAAGTTATTTTTTTTTATAGAATATAACATAAGAAAATCCGCTCTTCTACAATCAAACCACGTTGTTTCTTTTCGAAGACCAAGAAAGAAAATGCAAAAAATGAAGTATTAGAAGTGAAATACTCGCAGACTTGTTTTCCTTACAGTTATTGGCTTACACAAGCTCTAAACCATCTATAAGCTTTTTGAAAAGAGAAACAGAGAATTGTGTTCGCTGCTGAAGATAACATCGCTGAGATGATCAGACTAGTCCTATCCACGAATTCATAAACAAGCAATCAATACTCGTAAGAAACTCATGACGCCCAGCTTATTTCTTAGGATAACTAAAATATTAGTTATGTATATTCTTCCTTATTATTTTATTTTTAGTTTTTTAGCTTGAAAATCTTAATTTAAGCAGTGAATGCGCTGAAAATGAAATTTGTATCGTAGAAGAACATAAAAGAAAAAACATAATTGACTGCCCAAGTAAATGGAGCATTCGGGTTGACCACCTTTAACTGCTCAAATATTGAAGAACAAAGGGAATCACAACCCCCCGACTGACAGCTCCTTATTAGCCTTGATTGTCTCCTGCTACTGTTACCTTATTTGGAAACTGAGAAACAAATTCCTCTTTGAAGGAATTCTGAATTTGGAAAATTTAGTGGAAGATTACCAAATGTTGACTAGCTTGAATCTGAAGGAAGATTCCTCTTCGGTCAGGTTTGATCCTTATAACGGTGGATGCTTCTGTGACAGTAGTTGCTTGCAAAATGGGGAATGCTCTTCTGGCTGATTAATCCGCTCAACCGACATGCTCACCTCTCCGAAATCACTCTTCAGAACCTTTATTGACTGGTCTGTTACTTGGATCCCACGTTTCTATAATCGTAGTGCTGATTGTCTTGTTCCTTTTGCCTTTGGAAACAACTACTCTTATCTGTTGTTTTCTCCCCCTTTAGATACTTTATTTCCTGCTTTTATTTCTGCTTTTTTTGCTGAGTGCTCTCTTCTTGGAGCCCCTTTTGTGCTCCTTTTAATGCAAATTTCATTCGCCAAAAGAAAAAAGAAAAAACATAATTGGCAAAGCTACTTCCTCTGATTTTTCTTTCGGGGAATGGGAAACATGAAAGATGCTATATTTATGGATATTATTATTCATTAAATTTTTTCATAATTTTTATAATTTCTCATATTACTACATTTCTTTTACCAGTCTCCTGGTCATTTTCAGTTGTTGTAAAATAAAATAAGTTATTCTTATTGAATAGAACTGATATTATATATTTTAAGTCCGGTATCATATTTTTGGTAATAGAGTACAGTAGATACTAATTATAGATTCTGATATTATATTATAAAGCTAAATTTAAATTTTATAGATAGATAATATTCTAAAATATCAAGTAATTTTATTTTAAAGAAAAATTCTATAACTCTTCAAGTAGTAAAACTTTATTTTTATTTTTTTCCATTAGGGAAAGAATTGTCTTTTTATTTATTTCAAAAATGAAATTTAAATGAATATTAAAAAAAAAAAGTTTGTGTTGACGAGGAAAGGAGATTCTGTAACAAATGCAACAAAAAAGGTTTCCCTCTCTCACCCAGGAAAGAAAGAAGCTTCTTTTTCTTATTCGCTAAGAAAATGCAAGAAATGCAAGTGTTATAAAATTAAAATGCAAAACACTTCGAAGTATTCGTCCCAAAGTAATTGGCTTTCACAAGCTATTGACCATTGAAAAGCTCTGGAAAAGGGAGAGAAAAACAATTTTGTGGTTGCTGAAGATAACATTGCTGAGATGACCGAGACGACTGTCAAAGACTGTCACTCCCTTCTCTCTACTTCGGACAGAGATTTTCTTGTCCGAAACAACGGTGATCGGGTAATTTATTATTATTATTATTATTATTATTATTATTATTATTATTATTATTATTATTATTATTATTATTATGTTGCTGCAATTTCTATTTTCTCGGGAAAATATGGGTTGTGGGTTTGGTTGAGTGTTATTGAGGAAAAACTATGATTTTCTCGTTTCTTTGATTGTGAAAATGAAGTGGTTTAAAAAAAAAAGGATTAAAAAGAAGGGAAAAAGAGGTAGATGTTTATTGAAGGAAAACGAAATCAAAATAACACTTCAGGTTATATAGGCTGATTGATGGGATTTGCTTTATATTCTTGAGGAGTAGATTATTGATATAGTTCAGTAGAGAAGAGAAATCTTCTGGGATTATCCTTGTTTTTATGTTCTTATAATGTGCTTTAATCATTTGAATGTTGGAGCTTTTAAGCAAGATGTGAATTTAGTCTTGACAAACTGATAAATAATATGTTGGAAAATTTAATTGGGGCATGAAAACCCACTAAGTGATCATGAACTCTGCTATACATTATGGCATCTGCGGTTTTTTCTTAACCATAACTGATTATAAAAGCAATGGTCATTTCAAGAATTCATGAATACAGAAACCCCTTTTTTTTGTAGGAAAAAAATGTTACTGTAGATTTCTTTCAGCATGATTGAGAAATGAGAAATGAATACTTGTTAAATTCTTAATTTACAGGTTAAAATAGACAGCTTGAAGGGGAAGAAGTTTGGGCTGTATTTTTCAGCATCATGGTGTGGACCATGTCAGCGATTCACCCCAAACTTAGTGGAGGTGTACAATGAAGTTGCCTCAAAAGGTGATTTTGAGGTTGTCTTTGTCTCAGCTGATGAAGATGAGGAGTCATTCAAAGGGTATTTCTCCAAAATGCCATGGCTTGCAGTCCCATTTCCTGATTCAGAGACACGTGATCGGTTGGATGAATTGTTCGAGGTCAGTGAAATACCATTTCTTGTGATCATTAATGAAAATGGGAAAATCTGGAGTAAACATGCAGTTGAAATTATTACTGAATATGGAGTTGAAGGGTATCCTTTTACTAAAGAAAGGATAAAAGAAATAAATGACCAAGAAGAAGCAGCTAAACCGGAACAGTCCTTGAAATCAATCTTGGTCTCACCTTCCCGTGACTTTGTAATCTCACCTGATGGAAAGAAGGTAACGCTGTTGCATTGTTTTGTTATAGATTTTTGTGTAGTTACAACAATCTCAAATTTCTTGAACTTATATATTGGACCAACAAAGATGTAAACCTGAATTTTCTTCTTAATGCGCATAGGTACCTGTCTCTGAACTTGAAGGGAAAACAGTTGGTCTGTATTTCTCATATTCATCAGACCAATCATGTGTTGAATTTACGCCAAAACTAGTGGAGGCTTATGAGGAACTCAAAACGAAGGGAGAGAGCTTTGAGGTTGTGTTGATTTCGCTTGATGATGATGAAGAATCATTTGAGCAAGATTTTAAAAATATGCCTTGGTTTGCATTGCCATTCAAGGACAAGAGCTTTGAAAAGCTTTTACGTTATTTTGAGTTCTCAACTCTTCCCACTTTGGTTGTTATTGGCCCAGATGGTAAAACTCTCCAAACAAATGTTGCCGAAGCCATTGAAGAGCATGGGGTTGTGGCATACCCATTCACCCCAGAGAAGCTCAAAGAGCTCCATGAGATTGAGAAGGCAAAAGAGGAAGCTCAAACCCTTGAGTCACTATTGATTCTTGGAGATCTAAATTTTGTCATTGGAAAAGATGGGGCCAAGGTAAAAAAATAAATAAATAAATAAATAAGCAACTCTTCAATGAATACTCTCTCGCTTGAGTCTTGGTTTTTTTGGTTAACCCCATGTATATTGTTTTTGGATAGGTACTGATATCTGCACTTGTTGGAAAGAACATTCTACTTTATTTCTTAGCACATTGGGTTCGCCCATGTCGTGCATTCCTGCCTAAGCTTATTAAAATATACCATGACATCAAGGCAAAGGATGATGCATTCGAAGTGATCTTCATCTCAAGTGATCGTGATCAGCCCTCCTTCGATGAATTCTTTTCGAGCATGCCTTGGTTAGCCCTTCCTTTCGATGATGAGCGGAAGAAAACCCTTGCAAAAAAATTCAAAATCCAAGGCGTTCCTGCAGCTGTAGCTATTGGCCCCTCTGGCCTGACAGTGAACAAGGAAGTCAGAAACTTCTTAGCCGTCCATGGGGCTGATTCCTATCCATTTACCGAAGAAAGGGTGAAGCATTTGGATGAACAGTTGGAGGAAATGGCAAAGGAGTGGCCTGAGAAAGTGAAACATGAGTCCCATGTTGAGCATGAGCTTTTTCTCACTCGCCGCCATTCATATTATTGCGACGGGTGCAGGGAGCCCGGATATGATTGGTCTTTCTACTGCATGGAGTGTGACTTTGATCTCCACCCCAAGTGCGCTTTGAAGAACAATGAAGAAGCAAAGGATGAGCCAAAAACAAAGGATGGATATGTTTGTGAAGGTGATGTTTGCCGGAAAGCTTGATCAAGCCTGTAAATTATGGTATGAATCTAGTTAGGTGTTTTTAACTCGTCCTAAACTGTGGTGTTTGTGGTTGTGATACTAAGAATAAAACATTTTGAGTCAATGGAATATTGGTAGTTCACGGTTGTGTTTTGTTTACAAGGATGAAACTGAAGAGATAGATATCTACTATCTATCTTTCTTCTGTTTATTATGAGAGATATGTTGGAGGACATTAGCTTATTCTTCCATGTTACAATTGGCTAGATTGTCATTGAAGTAAGTTCGAAGAACTTGAAGAGAAAGAAAAGAGGGAGTGAACGAGAGAGAGAGAGAGAGAGAGAGAGAGAGAGAGAGAGAAATACCTCTTTTCATTGATCATGTAAAAGTTAATTAATTACAAAAGCTAACTGCTTACTTTATATAGCAAACATAACTGACTAATTAACTATGACAAAGACAAGTAACAAACTAATGAGAAAAGCTAACTAATACATGCACGTGACATTAGCTTATTCTTCCTCTGGAAGATTCTAATGTCCTCCAACAAAATAAGGTAATAGTTTCTTGAATTTCCACTCGTAATTGCAAATTTAAGATTGTTCTCAGGATTTTAGGTTAGGGGGTGCACTTTAAGTTTATTTCTTTCATATTAGTCAAGTCATCGTACAGAATATGCATTAAATCGATGATGAAATTGGTAACTTTTACTTCCTGGTATTTGGTACAGGGAAGTTGTAACATTCTTGTGTGTTTAGATTCTAAACAATGATTCTTCAATATCATGAAGACGCAAAAAGATGAAATTGTTTTGATTAAAATATTGGTGGAACTATAAGCAAAATGGAACTTGACCAAGATCATTTAACACAATAATGAATCTGAAATAAGTAGCCAAAAAGAAATTTCCTGAAACAGGGGTTTCTAGACTCTAAAAATGCATAACAGAGCCATAGAAAAGGAGACTCTAAAAATAACCACGAACCCTTATTTTTAAATAATTCTGTTGCTATATATGAAATAGCTTTAGATAAAAGAAAAATAGGTTCGGATGATCATTTAAATATAGATTCCGAAACACGATTCTATACTCAGAAATAGTTAGAAGAAATAAAAAAAAAATGAAGATGAACTAGTAAATTATCCTAAAGTGGATATCTACTTCAAATTTTATCTCTACAAAGCATAGGGTAGATGATTTAAATAAAACTAGTGTTGCCTCACAAGGTAAATACTTAGATTTTAAAAATATATATTTTAAAGACTATGAGCAAACAATAAACGATTTGGCTCAAAGTTTAGTTATTGTTACAATAAATTATAGATCAACTTGGACTACAAATAGATTTTTAAATTATATATCTGGTACGTTACAAGGTGATGCTCTTCAATTCTTTAGACAATGGGAAAGTTCTGAAGAAGGTAGAAAAGAAAAAGAAAATTGAATTTCTAGTTTTAAAACTCTAGTAGAGATTCTTAAAGAATTCACAAAAATTTTAAAAAGAGAGTTTTGTGGAATAATGAATATAGAAAATCGTAAGTTAGACATAGATTATGTTTTTACAAAATTAAAATTATGTAATATTAGAGAATTAGAAAATTTCTCTAAAAAGTTTTCACAATATTTTTATTTATTATCTACTGATAAAACAAAAATTTTGATAGATCAATATTTTAATAAGTTACCCCCTCCTTGGGCTGAATTATGTAATACAAAATATTCTGAATTTTTAGAAAAAAATAATGGAATAGATACATTAGGAAATAGAATTAGTTTTGCTTGGAGAATACTAGTAGACCACTGTCTTAAAGCAAAAGCTAGTAAACAAGTTAAAAATAAATTAGGATATAATTATTGTTCTAAGTTATTAGATAATCAATATGAATTTGGTTGTTCTAAAGAAATTAGAAAACCAAAGAAAACTAGAAAAAGTTTTCATAAGAAATATAAATGTTAAAAATCATCCAAATTTAATAAATTTAATAAAAATAAAAAATATATTAGACATAAAAAGAAAAGAAATTTTAGTCAATGTACTTGCTATATATGTAATGAAAAAGGTATGAAACCATTACCAATACAAAGAAGGAAAGGATGCAGAAGTGTTTACATAAAAGGAAAGGTTGGATTACAATTAAAAGGAAAGGAAAGGAAAAGTCTAAAGACTAAGGAAAAGGAAAACAAAGACTTCCAACTACCTTATGACCGAATGCCTAACACTTTGGCTTCGGTTTCATTAAATAGAAAAAGAAAAAACTGTTACAACCACTTTATGATGAACAGTGAAAATAAACAGTAACTGCTACAGTACACATGAATAGTGCCGAACTACAGTACCACACAGTGTTTGCTACAGTGTTGCACAGTAATCTTGAATAGTATTTGCACAAATTTCTACCGACAAACAATAATATATTATGATCCGTCTTATCAAGGCTCCATCATATTTTTGATATTGTGGGCCATATTTGAATCTTCAGATAAGAAATCATCTTCAAAGTTTTGGGTTGCTTCCATCTCTAAAAGATCTTCCTCAAGCATATTTTACACATCAATTATATGATCCATGGGTAAATCCAAAGTTGGATCCAAATTTGATATTTGTCTAACTAATTCAGTACCGTCATATTCAAGACCATACTCTTTTTCTCCTTTTAAATATGTAATAAAAATTCTTCTACCATCCGTTATTCAGGTGTAGACATCAAGGCTTGAAACTGGTTTGAATTTCGAAGCTTCAATATTTAATTCGTACAAACTCTTAATATAATAGTCTGAAAAATCGTATGACTCAATAGCATTGTTTACTCTTGTTGAGTCAATTCCTCTTAAATCATCTACTCCAAAATCTACTTCTCTAACTTCTCTGAGAAACCAGATTTGATATGGTTGATAGAACCTTTCTCGTTCTCGAAAACCAATATTACTGAAAATTTCAAAAGTATAATATTTAACATATTTTTGATTTTTAATATAGTTATATAATATACTCTTAATAAACATGGGTAACTTTGCTAGTTCTTCCCAGTCTAAATTTTGAAAA
>QANX01002041.1:0-38337 GCA_003254975.1 Ochetophila trinervis | reverse complement strand
GAAAAGTTGGTCAATAAGACCAAACAAATAAGATTTACTTTTGAATTATAGGAATAGAAAAAGTGCCCCAATTTATTAACCAAACAAATAAGATTTAATCTTTTTGTTAGTCAATTTTGCAATGTTATAAATTGTAAACTTAAAAAGAAGGTTATCTATCTCACGCGCGTGCGCGCGCACACACACACAAAAACACCAAAACAGAGATCTTGGCAGCCTCTTTATAGGCATACAAAGAGGCCAGAGCCCAACCCGCCGTTTGTAATTCGTAGCAGTCGCTTATAGAACACGTTAAGGTTGATATGAAATCACGTGGTGTACACGCGCTCCTAGAGCATGGGGTCACATGGCATTTTTTTTTTTTTGATAGAATGGGGTCACATGGCATTGTATGCATAAAGCTAGGCATCTGACATTTTTTTTTATCTTATTATTATTTATTATTATCATTATTTATTACTATGATTATCTTTCTTCTTAAAATATCCATTGTCACTCCTGTTTACTTTTCTTCGCTAATCAGTCGGGTTAATCACTTAATTGCATATTTGTATTTCGATCAAGTTGTACATTGAATTTAAATTTTAAAATATTTTATATTATATTTATAATTTATAATTTATTTCACATTAACTTAATTTTTAAATTGATTAAGATAAAATAAAAAAATTGAAAAAAATGTTAGTTTTTATATTAATCAATTAAATAAGTTTTTTTTTTCTCATTTTGTATGTAAATTGAGAAAAAAAAAATAGTTAATTTTTTTAAATTTTTAAATTTTTTGTTAGTCAATTTTTAAATTGAAAATAAATTAATATGAAACAAAATTTTAAATTCAAAGTCTAATGGGAAACATTTTTAACTTGAGTATCCAAAATCTTGCCAAAATACTAAGATAAAAAGATGCAATTAACCCTTTGAGTTCCTTCTATCTTAACCATTCAAAGTCAAACTTTTTCCATGCACGTTATCTTCCTCTGAATTTCATTTAATTAAATTCCCTAATTTTTAATCATTTTTTTATTCTTACTAATTAAGAAATTTTTTTAAAAAGGACTAGCGGTGCTTTATCTGGAAGATTCAAATTCACTCTTAATTAAGAGTCATACAAAATAGCTTTATTCATAATAATACAAAAATAGTTTTTTTTGGGTGAATTCAGTTGGGAATATTGTATATATATTATCCAACTTGAGTTAGACAATAAAAATAAGAATTTGTAAATCAAAAAAGAATTTGTAGCAAATTCTATTGATTACTTTATGCTAATCATTTATTATTCTTACAAAACATCTAATCTTCTAATTATTTGGTTAATTCACTCGGAACAAAACTCAATATAGTCGTACTGTTTCCTAAAGATGGTATAGAATTAGACCCAAATGTCTTCCTCAAAAGAAGGAATTTCAACTTCATGCCAGCTACGCTAGCTCAACTTGTTTTTCAAACTCCGGTATATAAAAATCATCAATACGAGAGAGGTCCACAACCACAGTGCCTAAAATTCTCACACATTTAATTACTTTGGAGGGACAAAGTTTTATAGTACTTTTATTCAAAGTAACAAAAGATTAAAAAATAAAAATAAAAATTCACCACCTTGAAAAAGCTACGGAGATTGCAATTATTAGTGGGATTTAATCACAATGTCTGTTGTTATCAATATGTGTTTAGTACGTAAATTTATGGTGGTTCAGATTGCCATATCCACCATGATCATATATAATATCTGATCTGCCTTGAAGCTTGGCCAGTGGAAAAAATGGCCCACACTAAATTGCATTTGTTAGATTCAATTCAAATCAGTTAAAATGGAAGCAAAATTCTTCCTCCTTGGTTTGAATACCACCACCACCATATATATCACCCTCAATGCTTCCCACCTTTCCCCACCACATATTGTCTTCTAATTTTCTCCTCGGATTTTCTTCTCCATTGGAATTATTTTGAATACGATAATGATCGTTTTATCTTTAATTAGTATGTACAAATTTAGACGAAATTATGTTTGATAATTTTGTTTTTCAAAACAAAGCATATTTATTCAATGAATTGATCATGAACTAAAATTCAATCCGTAAAAGATAAAGATATTTATAATTAGGTTAGATATAGTTGATAAAAAAATTTATATGCAACCCTTATATAAATAATGTAGTATTACAAGCTACTCATTATCGAAATATAAAATCAATATATTTAATTAATTATTAAAATTTTAAATTATATTGAACATCATACATACAATATAACATAACCATTACATATAATACTTTTTACAAGGACTCACTGATAGTAATTTTGTTAGGATTTATTGTTTCCTGAAAAATTTCTTTTTTTCAATAGATAAAACTGTCAAAAAGTCAAACAAGATTTAGGACTAAATTAAATCTTACTTTTTAAGGAATTTTGCAGTCAAAAGGATAACAGATGAACAAATAATATAGTGTTCCACTAATTACGTTACACCAATTAATTAGAATGTAAAATCTTTATATTTTGTCAAACATCTAAAAAAATGTATGTGCTCGAATAATCTTGTTTCAAAAAAAAAAATTGTATGACCCATGTTTAATTTAATAATATATATATTTTTATAAATATATCCTGCGTTGAAATCCAACATTAGTTGATCCGAGAACTGAAAATTAACTATATATTATAGTAATTATAAAGTGATAACAAAGATATTTAGGTTATTTTCTTCCAAAAAAAAAGATATTTAGGTTAATTTCCAATCTTGACGGTATTGAAAAGACATGTTATATATCAAATCCAAGAGATTCATATTAGTCATCACCCGTTTGAAACTGTAACATCACACTCATGCAAGTGGAGTCCAACTACCATAAAAATGCTATAACTTCAACGCGATTAAATCTTATAAATAAATAAATAAAGTTTAAAGCGATTAACAATACCAGATAGCAACCAAAAAAAAAAGTGAGGATTTGGTGCTTGACCTCTTGTATGAACTCCTAGATGCTCCTGTTTCATATCTTTGAACAAATTGGGAACCACGCACCCACTTCACCACCACCCTTTTGTAATTATTTTTTTCCCCTGTTTTCTTTCAAAGATTAAAGAAGGAAAACGGTATTTACCTACAGAAATTTGTCACATTCTAATAAAGTATAATTTTCGATTCAAAAAATTCGGCTGCTACAAGTTATGAGAGGAAATTATATAGAAACAATGTCATGATGTATGTATTCAAGTATGTGAAGCCCGAAACCTTTGACAACATGCATGGAATTTTTCCCTTATTTGAAGCATGATTACTTGACATTAATTAGTTATCCAATAAGAATCTTACAAAACACAATGTCTTTAAGCAGATGTTGAGTCCAATTACAAATCGGAGCTATTATATTTATATAGCCAATCTTTTATAGAGATCCTCATTTAGTTAAATAAAATATTGTTTATATTGCAGGTCATGTTTAGCCGTTGGATATATACGGTAAAAATATTATTATCTGAAATTTAAATCTAAAAATCTAGATGAGTGCAATCTTTAATGGTTATCACACAAAATAGGATCTATATATGCATCCTGAATTTTATCAGGCTACGTTAAATTTCTTTTCCTGGCACTTTGCGCCTCAAATTAAGAAAATTGAGGCATTTCACCCTTGTTAATTTTTTCAATGGTAAATCTAATCATTCACTTCTTTTCTAAATTTTACTTTATAAAACTTATTTTCTAATTTTAAAAATATTAAATGGAAATTATTTTTTGAAAATAAAATATTTTTATTATTATTTAAAAAATATATCTTTTAAAAAAAATAATTTCTATTTAATATAAATTGAAAATAGGTGAGTGGACAGATGTACTCCTTAAAAATTTAACAAAGAGTGTATAGTGTTAAGATTCTTTAGTTCAGGATACAAAATATTAAAAAAAAAAATTTAGAGTGCAATGTGTCAACTCTTATAAAGTTACAAATCTATAGGTACCAATTTTCCATAATAAAATCATAAAGATATATGTATATATAAAATAAAATTATCACATCAACAAAGTTCAGTATATTTTCATGGGTGATCATGTAATTCATTAGTGATGATTATATGTAACCTCGGAAAAATACATATAGTCTATCCAGATAAAAAATAACTATATATATAAATATATTTCTTTTAACAGTGAATGCTTACCATGTTTGATTCCAAACAAATGTTTGTACCCGTTTGTGATACATGACCTGCATGGATTGAATTAGATTATTTAAAATGCAGTCCAATCAAATTGGATTATTTATTTAGTCAAATTTGATTGGACAAAATTTTAGCTTAGTTTTGTATTACATAGATTAAAAAATAACCCAACAAAGAATCAGTTTTAGCTGTGACGAAGTGAGATTAATGAGTTAAGAGTTTAAATTCTTATGTTAATAAAAAGTTGTAAGGTGTAACTTAATCAGTTACAAACAAGCATTTGGTAACTTATTAAGTTAAATTTCTTTAAATTTTACAATTACTAAAATATACATGATGTATATAAAGCTATTTTTATTAAAATAATAATAATTTATATATAGTAATGCTATGATATTTTTTATACTAACATTGAATTAAAAAATATTGGTAAGAATTAAAATAAGGATCACCAATATTTTTTTATATTACATTTATCTGGAATTTTTTATATTGAAGTGGTTGATTTATATTAGAGTTTTTATTTGAGTTTATATTTATAAGATAGTTTTAGTTTGAATATGATTGTTTGATAGGATAAAGTTAACTATAAAGTGGTATTATATTGATTAATTAAGGATATTTAGAGGATTTAAATTTATTTGTCCTGATTATAAGATAATTAAAATTTTAAATTTAATATTTTTATTTTATTCTAAAAACTTATGTATGTAACTGTCAAAATTATCAAATAATCAGCTAACTATTAATTTTTATTTTTTTAGATTTATCTATGAGCATTGCCAGTATAATTAATTATTAATTTTACAAAACACATAAATGATCCCTAAAATCTCTTAGAATTTATTCTAAGACTTCGTTACCAAACTAAGCTTCTATTAGAGGTGGGCAAAAACCGAATTAAACTGTGAAACCAAACTAAATCATTACTTTTGGTTCGGTTTATAGAACAAAACGGTTTGGGTTGGTTTAGTATATAACCAAACCGCTACTAACGGTTTAGTTTGCAGTTTGAATGATTTTTAAACCAAACCAACCAAAACTGCACATTAATATATAATATATTTATAATATTTTTTTTATTAATATATATTTAATATTTTTTATTATTAATATTATTAATTTAATAGATATTACTGATAGTTTTACTTTTAATTTTAATATTTTTTTATTTGATTTTTTTATCAATGTTTGAATTGTGAAATGTAATACTTTGTTTGGGATGTTTGAGATATTTAATATATTTTATGTTTTTCTATTTATGTTTGTGATGTTTACAATTTTTCTTTTGAATTGTAATACTTTGTTTGGAATGTTTGATGAATTTTATGTTTTTCTTCTTATGTTTGATATGTTTACAATTTTCATTTTGGACTATAAAATTAAATATCACAGTCCAAACCGTTAAACCAAACCGCACCAAACCATTGTTGAACGGTTTGGTTTAGTTTGGTTTGAATAGTTCCAACGGTTTAGTTTGGTTTATCATTAAGCTAAACCGCAAACTACAATTTAGTCTGAATTTTTATAAAAAACCGAACCAAACCGGACCGTGTCCATCCCTAGCTTCTATAGTCTCCAAAACCGAGAGAAATATAAAGAAATCTAATTAAAAATTTTGAGTGTGGTGTGACACTAAAAAAAGTAAAATGTTTCAATATGGTTTTTGGTCCACGAACTTGTACAACTTTGTTATGATCATTAAATTGAACATGTAAAAGCAAATGGTTGTTTCAACTTGGTGAAATCCATATATCCAAAACCAAGTTTTGGTCGGTCATGCAATTTAATTTGAAAACATATATAGGGAATTTCATGATACTGACACAATCAGCGGCAACGCCACAGTTTGTGGTTTCCAAAATCCAAGCAAAGGCTTTAGCTACCCATCATGCCAGCGCGGATTCTCTATAATTTCTATCACAGCGATTAACGGTGTCTGTGTCTATATATATATGTGTGTATGTATCTATATATGTAAAATATATATATATATATATATATAGCTTTTACTCATCCTAACGTCATGCTTTGCTCTCCCATGAAGTATTTCACAACCTTTTTTTATTTTATTTTATTTTTGGATAAATTTCAATTTCAATGTTTTATTCTTGAAGCTTCTATTTTTTAGCTCCAATTTGCCAATTTGATAGTCTTCAAAAAAATAAAAAAAAATAAAATTGATAACCCAATGTTTAAGCTTGCTCCTTGGATCCCATCCTCCAACAGAAGCTTCCAGCTGTACTTATATGTCCCACCAATATTGTAAAACACTATAAAAATGTCTGTTACTTAAGTTATTCTATTCCTAGTTGCCCAACTATACATCATTGCACAACCACACACACACACACACACACATATATATGCACTTTTTTTTTTTGTACGAAACACAATTTTAGATCTAAATATATGTATTTTGTTTTATGCAAAATCATTTATCAGAAAAAAATAATAGAAAAAAGGAGAAGAAAAATCCACAAAATTCACTGCCATTGTGATAAATATACATATGATTGCTTGCAAAACAAATCAAACACGAATGCTAGTATGATTCAAAAAGAGTGACACGCAGTGCCGCAAAAATAGCCCCACCAAGGAAACATATATAGCAGCACAAGGTAGACCACTTGATGCATTAACGAACCTCTTTCTATGGCACGCTGGAACAAAACAACAATTACGTGTTATTCACCACAAACAGTGTTGCTATTAGTAATAATTATTATTATTGGTAATTCTTTGCATGCTATTATGATTATTAGAGTTGTAGTCAAATGAAATTTGGCATTGCCAAATTATAAAGCCCCTTCAAAAAAGATATATAAATAGCCGTCCTTTTGTCGACAGGCTTAGGAGATAAAATCATGTGCTTAGGCTCTTTCCCATCCGGGAACCCCCACCAATCAAAAGAGATTCTAAAAGACCTTAGCCGGAGGATAAAAATAATAAATAATAATTACAATAACAATACTAATAATAATTTTTATTTAAGAAAAAGAAGAAGGTATTTTGCTTGGAGAAGAATGCATTACACAACCTTCCACTTTAGTTTTTCTTTACTTATCCAAACAATCATCTGACACAATTTTGTTCTAATTTTTGGGATGTGGAATTGGAAACCCTCAAGTTTCACCTTTTGCTTCCCACTTAGTACTACTCTGTGATCTTTCTAATCAAAACTCTCTCTTTGCTTTGTTTTTGCATTAATAAATTTATATATGTATATATAAATATAAATATCACCATGATTTCACAGCTCCTAATGTGTTTTTATTAAGAATTCGTCATGCTGATGCACTACTAGCATTCGAGGAATCCTTCTTGATGAGCTTGTAAGTTCCTTCAAAAACGTCCTTCTTGATGAAGGCTGTGTTTTCCAGTGGAGCCATTTCCTTCTTGATGAAGGCTATGTTTGTGTAAGGTGTTTTAAGCTCTTGTTTGAATTTGGTTGGTTTGCTAGTTTCTAAGGAAGTGCGATTCTTATGGATCTGCTTCCACAATTAAAATTAGGCGCTGATAATGAAGCAGCTTCGAAGAGGACATATATATCACTCATGGGAAAGATCCTTTCTAAAAAAATCTTCTTCGAGAATGAAGTCTTTATGGTGGTACGACGAATATGGTTCATGAAAGATTTGCCAAAGGTAGAGGAGATTAGCAAAAATATTCTCCTGTTTACTTTTAATTCGGTTTATGACCGCAGTCGGGTGTGGAATCGAAGACCCTGGTCAATTAATAAAGCTTATTTACTTCTGAGGGAGTGGACACTAGACAAAGCTCTAAATGAGGTTGTTTTCGAAAGCTCAACATTCTGGGTGCAAATTAAAGCTCTACCCCTGAAATTTATGATGAAGAATAATGAAGAAATGATTGGGGGACCTATTTTCCAAGCTGCTAAGGTTCGAATCAAATACAAGAACAAATATCATCGGTACAAAATGCCTGCGAATCCAGGTGGACATTGATATCAGGAAACCTTTCCCGGTGGATTTTTTCCATGATATGGGCAAGGGAGGGAGATGGATCTCCTTTAAGTATGAAAAACTCCCGGAACTCTACTACAGGTGTGGCATACTGGGTCATTTGAACAGGAACTGCTCGGCTAAAAAACCTAAAACTCATAAAATCTTGGGGGATCTGTATGGGCCTTGGTTGAAAGCTGAGGTTGAGGCTGCAATTTTGGTGCGAGAAGGTGACTCTATTTGCTGAGTGGAAAATCCTAATGAACGAGCATTTTGATACCTTCGCAAATGATACCAATCTTGATGAGTTAAACGAGAATGAAGAAGACACTTTAAAATCCGACAAAGAAGAAATCTCACAAGCCGGCGAAGAGGAAGACGAGAACCGGAGAAGATCGGCTGAGAGAAGACCGAATCCCAAAGAAACTTCAAATGTCAATGAGCTGTCATGTCAGTCTGTCCAAAACAATAAATCCAGCCCTAATTCCATGAAAACAGAGACAACCAAACACTCTGAACGGGGTACCAGTGAAGGGCTCAAGACACAGAAAGAACATATGAACAAAATCCAAGAAACAGTAAAAAGGGATAAGGCGGGTCCAGAGAAAAGTACTAAATGTTGTCAAATACCCAGATCCTCCACAGGATTTTCAGCGGAAAAGATGACCACTATAGAAGGAGCTCGATTGGGTCAAAAGAGGAATTTTGAGGATGTTACCGTGGGCCCATTGCTTGTAAGCTCAAATAAGAAAATTGAAAATTTAGGCCTTAAACTTATTGATATGGAAGCGGAAAAGTCAATCGGGCCAAGTTAAAGAGAAACCCAATTGTGAAGAGGCAGAAGAGGAGCGTAAATACTGAGTCAAGCCCACTTTTTTAAAAAGAAGCTTTTTCTAACTCTCATCTTTCCCCTCATATTCGCTTAAAATAAATAGTAAGAAGGAAATAGTTTATATCACTGGTTTTGATAAGGGATGAACAATTAAGTAGCAAGGAGAGCCAAGAAGAGGAATCCCTTGAAGAAGTTTTCACGGCTGAGGAGGCAGGCCAGACCATGCCCCCACGACAACCATGAAAATTTTATCATGGAACTATCGTGGGCTAGGAAAAACCATGACGGTTCAGGCCTTACAAGGCTTAATTCAAAAACATTCCCCGGAGGGACTTTTTCTATGTGAAACTAAAGTAGCAAAAAACAGATTGGAGAGAGTAAAAAACACGTTGGGTTATGAAAATTTAGATTTCGTTGAAGCTGATCTTTGGAAATGTGGAATTGCTTTTCTTTGGAAGGAAAATCTGGATTGGGAAGTCATCTACAAATTCAATTGGATTATGGGAATTCAAATAACAAAAACAAGGGAGGTGTGTGGACTCTTTGGCTTGCTACTGCCCAGGGGAAAGAATAAGAAGGAATGAATTCTAGAATACTAAGGGACAACTGATAAGAAATGGAACGGATTCCTGGGCATGTATAGGGCCTAGGATTTTAATGCAGAGTTGGATCAATATGAGAGAAGGGGAGGATGTGAAGTCACGGAGAATAACAATTTCTTCCTTAGAAGTTTTCTGAATGAGGTAAATGGTATTGACATCGGATTCAGTGGGAATATATTCACGTGGTGTAATAGAAGGGGTAGCTGGTCCAATATTAGAGAGAGACTCGATCGGGTCATGGTAAGCACCGACTGGAGAATTTCTTTTGGAAATGCAGGTGTTGTCCATCTCAATGCTATTCAGTCATATCATGTGCCAATCCTTCTAAACCTTTGTCTTGACCACTCAAACCTTCCTAAACCATTTAGATTTCAAGAAGTGTGGATCAGGGATCCCACCTATCATGATGTGGTAAGGGAGGTGTGGGGTTGTAACACAGGTTTCACTGGTAGAATTTCCATTGGTAGAAGAATTCTCAATACGTCAAACTCTTTGAAAAGGTGGAATAGAGACATCTTTGGAATCTGCAGAAACCGAATTTGGGAGCTTGAGCAAAACATTAAAGAATGTCAAAGTCTCCCCCCAACTGAGGAAAATATTACAAAAGAAAGATTACTACAGACTGAATTAAGCGAGTGGTTGGAAAGACAAGAAATTATATGGCGGCAAAAATCAAAAGAGCTTTGGTTGATGGCGGGAGATCATAACTCAAAATTTTTCCACGCTACAACCATTACAAATAGGAGAAGGATTTTCATTGCAACCATTAAAAATAATGATGGAGAATGGCTGGAGAGTAGGGATCGTATCGGGAGTTTCTTGCGTAAAGAATTTATAAATTTGTTCAAATCGGAAAGAATAGAGCAATGTCTTTGCTTGAGGACCTTATCCCAACAGTTATATTGACAGCTCAAAACCAAGTGTTAAGTGCGATTTCGGATAGTAAGGAAATCTGCGAATCTCTTAGCAGTTTTCATCTTACCAAGGCTTCGGGCCCTGATGGAATGCCGACTGTGTTCTTTCAACATTTTTGGATTATAGTGGGAAATGATGTCACAAGAACAATCCAAAACATATTTCGGCATGGTATATTTCCCTAAGGTATGAATGATTCATTTTTGGTGCTCTTACCAAAATCAAACCAAATTTCAACTTTCAACCAAATTCGTCTAATTTCTCTTTGCAACACACTGTATAAAACCTTCTCGAAGATTCTGGTGCAACGGCTATGTCCCCTCATGCAAAATCTTGTGTCTCCTAATCAAGCGGCGTTTGTCTCGGGTAAATGGATTGGAGAAAACTAAATTCTGGCTCAAGAAATAATACATTCTTTGAAAAAGAAGAGAGGAGTTGGTGGCTTTGTTGGCATTAAGATTGATCTCCAAAAAGCCTATGATAGGGTTAATTGGTTTTTTCTCCTGCAAATACTTGAGGCGCTTGGTTTTGATGATAGCTTTAGGAGGCTGATTTTCAAGTGCTTGGCTTCTGTTAATTTGAAGCTGCTTCTTAATGGCTCATGCTTCGGGAATATTCCTATGGAGAGAGGAATTAGACAAGGGGACCCTATCTCCCCTTTCTTATTTGTGATCTTTCTGGAAATTCTTTCAAGAATGATTACAAAAATGGAAAATAATGGAGAAATTCAAGATATCAAGATTGGGAGGAATGCTCCCCCCATAGCTCATCTTTTCTTTGTAGACGAGATTCTTATTTTTTGTAAGGCTAATATCGAGCAAACTTCAAAAATGCTTAATTGCCTTGAGCACTTTTGCTCATGGACAGGGTAGAGTTTTAACCAGACAAAATATGGATGTTTTTTCTCAAATAACATACATGGAAGACTCAAAGCGGCAGTCAAGAATAATCTAAACATGAAGGAGATGAGCAGAATATTAAATACCTAGAAAATAATTTTTTTCCTTGTAAACGAAGAAATGAGGACTTTGAACACATAAGAAGAAAGATTGCCAATCGCTTTGAAGGATGGAAAGCAAAGTTGCTTTCACAAATAGGAAGGAAAACTTTAGTAAATCATGTGATTGCCTCAATTCCTCTCCATGCTATGGCTACTGCCAAGATACCCTTGGGTATATGTGATGAGATAGAAAAGATGTCAAAGGCCTTTTTATGGAGAGGTGATATGTCTGAGAAGAAAGGGTGGGTTTCAGTGGTGTGGAAAAATCTGTGTAAACCAAAATATTGTAAAGGCCTAGGAATGAGAAGATTGAAAGACACAAACTCAGCGTTGCTTGGAAAGATTGGATGGGAGCTAGCTCAAAATGGTAACAAACCGTGGATTAATGCCATCAAAGCAAAATATTTCCCTTGGTCTACTTTTATGAAGTGTAGAAAAAAGAAAAAGTGCTCAACATTGTGGCCGGCCATTCTCAGTACTTGTGCCACGCTGCTGAAAAGTCTTTGTTATCAGGTCAAAAAAGGGAACACGATAAATATTTGGGAGGATCCCTGGATTCCTGACTCACCAGATTTCAAACCAACACCGAGGAATGAAAATATGCTTTCAAGACATGCTATGGTTTAGTCTCTGAAAAACGAGCAGGGTGACTGGAATATTGCTCTTCTTTTGGACCTTTTCAGCCGGCAATCAGTCCAAGATATTCGCCAAATGTTCTGGGCAAAGAGTAATGAAGAGGACAAACTGATATGGGTGCATAACAAGAATGGGGAGTTTTCAGTTAAGTCATTCTATTGGTTAAAGAATTGGGGAAATGAAAAGCCTCTAATATGGTGGAGAAAATTATGGAATAGCAAATTACACGAGAGACATAAACTATTGATTTGGAAGATAGCTCATAAAGGTCTTAGCCTTCGAGTGAACCTGGATAGAAGAGGAATTATAGTTCCTGATTTAAGGTGTTTGCATGGTTGTGATTGTTTGGAGGATAAGGTTCATGTCTTCTTTACGTGCCAATTCGCAAAAGGCTAATGGTTCACTGCCCCTTGGGGAATTCAGTGGAGGGAACAACCGAATTTTGAGTTAAATGACTATCTAAAATTGATCTGGTGCCCTGGGCCACACTCCACTCTGTCAAAGGAAGATCATGAAGACCATGTTTTGTATTGTGCTATTATCATGGAACACATATGGTGGGTTCGTAACGAAATTTTCTTCAAGGAAACATGTGCTTCCCTTGAGAATTCAGTTAAGGTTGTGAGAAATAAATTCATGGAATTTAAAACTGCTTTTGGAAAGATGGATAATGTGAGAAATTTGCTTATCAAGGGAAATGATGTTGAGGGCTGGAAACCACCTTCAAGGGGAAGCATCAAGATAAATACTGATGCAGCCGTTCAGGGAGGTAGGAGTTTCATGGGTCAAGTGGCCAGAGATGACATTGGCCGAGTGCTTGATGCTCGGGTCTGCATCCTCAATAATTATGATCCTTGTATAGCCGAAATTATGGCTATCCAACACGCCATCATTTGGTGCATTAGAAATGGGTGGAAAATATTATTTTTGAGTCAGATGCCAAAAATATTGTGAAGTGCTTGCAGACGGGAAATTCTGAAAAGCTTCATTGGTCCCTAAAGCCGGCTCTTAATGATATTAGAATAAATTTTAGCTATTTTGATACTTTTTGTTTTACTTGGTGAAACAGGAAATTTAATCAGCTAGCCCATGAGATAGCAAAATGGGGAGCTAATCGTGAGTTTTCTAGTTTTGTAAGACTAGATTTATATCCTCAGTCTATTTTGTTATGCCTGGCCAAAGACTTGGGAAATATTCCTTCAAGATAAGCTGGGTTGGCTTGTTGCTTGTTGTAAGCTGTTTTTTTTTGTTCTATATAAAACCTTTATTTAGTGAAAAAACTAGCATTCGAGGAAGAATATATACACACATACGGTTTTCTTTTGATTGCAGTGGGAGGGTGAGGTAGTGCTTTTATGGCGAGGAATTTGCATGGTTGTTATGAGAATTTGGGACCCTCATTGATGGGTTAGACATAGATTGAAGTTTTCCAATTAACTACAACACCTGAAATGATCTAATGACTATTCTTCTTTTTTCCTGTTCCAAAGTGAATTGAATTCTCAAAATGATTAAATTTTGAAAACGATGACACACGTCTAGCGCTAGACGTGTAAACTCTTAACAAGTTTAAGATGATATATGAAACAAACAATAGCTCAAAAGCACACAAAACCCACTACTTTACTCAACTTGGATATGATATTGGGGAATTTGAGAATCTCAAATGCATTCACTAAATATTGAACAAAGGCCAATGTTTTATGAAATTTGGTGCTTAGCATTGAGTTTGGGATAGAAAATTATACCAAAACTTCATCTCCATTTAATTAAAATTGTCTCTGTATTGATCTAGTCAAAATCATTGCTTTGAGAACTACCATCTGACCCCAAATATGCATCTTGAAAAATTGCTATGCCTTCCACTACATATGGACAGTAAAACAGTAGGTGAAATGAGCCAAAACATACTTGATCTAAAATAAAATACTTTGAAAAAAGTCATTTTTATTCTAATTTTAGCATACTTGAAAGGCCTTAATACTTAATCTTTAATTATCAATGCACTCTGCTCACTAATGGCTTGCCTTGAATAATAACCAAACAAGTATACATTCTATAAACATACCTTCAGCTGCCCAAGCATCATTGTGACAGCTAAAAATCTGCGCTCAAACCACAAAAATTTCCTATCACCCACTAATTGCGCTCAGATCTGCATTCAAACACATGAAGCTCTTCCACCTCTCCCTCTGCCGCAGTAGCTCTTCCTGAACCTCTCTCTCAGAACCACAAGCTTCCGCAGCTCCGACAGAACCGCTGCGTCGGCAACCCTCATCTTTTCAGGGTCCCACGGGCAATGCGCCTCCTGCAAACTCGAGTAAGCTTTCTTCACAACTGAAACCACATCTAACACTTTGTTCATCATCGTCTCCATCTCCGATCTTAGTTTTTTCCCATATATGAGTGAGAACAGTTGAAGGAGGTGAAACATAACAAAAAGGAGACCAGATTCATGGTCCAAAATAGGGGGAAAGGGCAACCACGACGCCTGAAGGAAGTCGAAAATTGGATATCAAAGAAAATAGCTCTCCAGCTTTCCTTCGAGTTTTTCAACGATTCAAAGGCTTTTCCAGTGATTTCTAGGCGCAAATGGGTAAAAGGGACATGGGCTTTCAATTTTCGGGTGATAGGCCTCCTCGATGTTGCTGGGGTGAACTCGACGTGCGTGGGTTCGGCTCTGACAAATAGAGAAGAAGGTTTGAGCTGTATTAAAATTTTTCTAAGGGTCTTATACGTGGAAACAATTTTAAAATCCTTTGGAAATTTTGAAATTTCAACTGTATTAAAAATTATGATACAAATGTTTAAACTTCTATCCCAGTTATGATAAATGTGTAGGAGGGAAATTTCCCTCCAAAACATTTCCAGTGAAAATTTGTTTTTTATTTGAATTTTAGGATTAATTGTGAAAAAATGACTGTCACAATTAACAATATATTCAACTGTGACTAATATATAATTGTCACAGAATCAACAGTAAATTTTTTATTATTTTTTTTCATGGAATCTGTGACAAAATTAGCTATACTCCGTCACAAATGAACTCAAAAAATTCAAAACAAATTTGGCTCTAAAAAATTTATGACCATTAGTAACAGCGCCTTGTGACAAGGTAAAAGTTGTCACATATAAGGTACAATAAGTGACGGTCAAGCTGTTTCCGTCACTTTAGGCTCTATTTTTGTGACGGGTAAACCAAGGTCACAACGAAATCCGTCACAAAACCTCCATTTTTTTTGTAGTGAGCTCATATTGGAGATCAATGCAATCTCACTTTGATGTAATTAATAGCCAGATGGAAGAACTTAGTGACCGATTGATTAGTTTTAAATATATCATTTTTTACTTCTTTCTTTATTTCCAAACACAAAATTAGTTTGTTTATATCTACAAAACAAAGTAACTGGTCAAATATTAATTAGTTTGTTATGGGTAATTGATTAATTATAGAAAGCTGGAAATTAACAAACTGTTAATTAATTAGATGCCATATTGAATTAGTCTATATATAATTTTATATATCCCATACATGTTTCCTGGAATCTTGAATGAAACTCATTATATAATAAAAATAAAAAGTCTAATTTAAATTAATCAGGGAGATATTGTTAGACAGGTGTAATGAAATGAATCTTATAGCCCTAGCAGAAGAGAGTCAAATTCCCCAATAAAATATAGCTACAATTTGAGGGTAATGGTCCAATCAATTATATGGTCAAGAAGGTCCAATATTTCTCTAATGTTAGTTAGGAAATTAAGAAAAAAAAAATATAGTCCAAAGATCACATGGGAGATGGAGAGTATCAATCGTTTCTTTTTTCTTTGGTTAATCAGAAAAAGATCATTTCACATGTTAAAGAAATTAATCTGATATTTTAGTTCAGAGAAATATATATCGTAGAAAGTTTGTTCAAAGTTGTCCTTAAAGTACTATTCGGCTACTTCTTAAACAAACTATATTTTATATATATTTCCCTTAGGCCGAGGCTACCAACTAAGACGAATCATGCAGTGCAGTGGCACAATCATTCATGAAAAGCTAGCAAATTATAAGAATTTAGCCTAAAAATTATAGGGAAGCAAAAGGAAAATGATGATTATTACACGTGCTAACCTACCCTTTTTCAATTAAAGGACAAATTTTAGGTAAGGAAAACAACCAAATTAGCCGTCTATCCTTCACAAGAATACATCTAATGAAAATTTTAATTAATTGCTCTAGTCTTCTAACAACTCTGTCTTTTGTTTTTTAACTTTCTTTTCCTGTAAACTCAATGATTTGATAACGTCACCATATTATTATAGTAATATCATTAGTACCGAGATAGCGAAACGAGGACTTAAATTGTAGATGGCTATAAAATATTGGATCACAATTTCAAACTACAATATTAAAAAATGTATTTTAGAAATAATTTAGATGACAAATGACAATAATCACAAGTCTTAATTTTTAGATTCTAGAACGATTGAAGGCTGAAATTGAAAACTATTTCTCCAATTATCATTTGGGAAAAAAAAATTGAGAAGGAAAAATAAATTCCAAATTTGTTCCAAAATATATATATATATATATATATATTTTTTTTTTCTCAAAACAAACAGAGAGATAGTTTAGTCTGAACATTGAAAGGGCAAAATCAGGCTAGAGAGAAACTTGAGGGGGCTGAGAAAATTTATTGCAAGAATCTTGGTAAGTAGGCATTTATAGGATTGATGGTATAGCTCCTATGTGTACGGGGGGACCAAGTATTTGCCAGTATGTTTAGAAATAATAGATAGAGGGCCTCATGAGATGTCCCAATTCCACACAGCACTGGTTCGTCTCTTATCCGAATTCGCTTTATCCGTGTGGTCATTTATCACCAATTATTCTTCCTAAACTTTAGATCCTAAACCCCTGCACACACTCCATAATACTTAGCTTAACCCACATCCATCTACTTGCAATTTGCAAACCCAATATTGTTCAAAAAACCATATGTACTTGCCTAATAAAGGTTGGGATTTCGAGTTCTCATCATAGGCACATATATAAATATAGAAAAATTTCACAATAAATGGCACGTCTTATGCGTATAATTATATATATGCATCTGAAAGCTGCTCTTCTACCAAATAGTGGACAACATAAAAAATAAAAAATTATATAAATATGTATATATATTTATTAATATTATTGGAGAGGAGGACCATTTCACATAAATTGAGATTAATGTGCACACAACTCTTTCTCAATACCCTCCCTTTCGAAATCATAGTTGATAAAGTTCTACTTCAATTCTTTAATAAAATGATAACGATGGAAGTTGAAATATATTTTTTGCACAAAATGTTTGAGTTTAAAGTTAAGCATCATCCAATTAAAGAAGACAATATCTTAGGTATATAGTTATTTGGTCCACATTTAAGACGATCAAAAAGGACAAAAAGAAAAATAATTTAAAAAAAAAGAGATATCTAGACCATATCGATCAATGATTTTTCCTTTGTTATATATATTAGTTTTAAAGTTAAATGCAAAACAACAGGTTATGTTTTATGGAAAGGAAAAAAGAAAAGATCTAGCAACTAATTGTATTTTTTCTTTAGTAATTTATGAGTTTTCTTGAGACAATGCCTTACTTAGTCAAAGGACTACCACTTAATGTCACTTGGAATCTTAAAGGCCTAAACCTATATGTGTAGTACTCATGTAATAATAATAAAAAGAAGAATAAAGCCTATAGTACCCATTCATGTGATGTTTCTTTGAAATTTTATTGACTAGTACTATCATGCATGTTATGAACTTCCTCAACTACCAGCAAATTATAATGGTTGTATTACAAAATCTTTATTATTAAAAAAGGAAATTTTTTAAAATGCCACCAAATTAACATGCAATTCAATTAAGAAATTTTTTATTTAGTGGACCCTCAAGTATATCCTTAACCAATATCACCGCTTAAAAAGAATAAGCCAATTCGTTTAAAAAATTAATTAAAGCTTCAAAAAAAAAACCTACCTCATAGAAAATGATATAATCAAACTATTTTCTTTTTTATTCAATATTTTTATTCACCGAACGACAATAAGAATTTCGGATCGAAGAAAAAGAAAATAACTGTTGATTTGTTAGGTGTGCGAAAGGTTGAAAGCAAGATTTTGCAGTTTTTGGTTTGGGTTAGTTATTATTAAGACCAAAATTATAAATTAGAACATGATTAAAATGCCTTTAGGTGGAAAGGAATAGTTTGGCTTAATTAAATATAATTAAAAGGGCCATCCCTCAAAGACCAAGCTTTGGCACGAAGCGTTTTGGATGACTCAACGTGTCCTTCCATAAAAGTGAAAGGATATATATGTATTTACCAAAAAAAAAAGAAAAAAGAAAGGATATATATGTATGTAAAAGTAGTGGAGGCATCGAGTGCCTCCCAAAGAGCACTAACCCTAAACTCATAAAAAGGCATTTTCCGTCTTCGGCTACATTTATTGGCCCCCACTTAAACCCTACTCCTTCTACTTATCTAAATATTTAAGATTCCATTTGGTTTTTGTTTTTGTTTTTTTTTTTTTTTTTTTTTTTTTTTTTTAAATATGCGTGCGTTTGATCCAAAAAGCATTCTTCTCCAAAGTACTCTTCTAAAGTTCTACTACCCATTTCAATATATGATTACATGCATTATTTAATTATTATTTAAATATAATCCAAAAAAGTAATATAAGCTCCATCAAAGTAACTTAAATTTTAATAGTTAATTTTGTAAGAAAAAAGAAAAAGAATGATAGAAAAATAGAAGAATGGAGAAAGAGAAAAGAAGCTTTGAGAATTTCTGTTTTCTCTAATTAATGCCTTGTCACTTTTTTCTATTGCCTATATTTTCAGTATTTATACAGAAAGTTAATACAAGCTAAATGTTACCTACGTACTCAGATCCAACTCCCTCACACACAAGACTTTTGCTTACTAATAACAGACAAAAGTTATTGCTGAGATGGCAAAACATACTTGGCCAATCGTTATGCAGCATTTCTAGATCAACAACACTCTTATTTGACAAAATTCGTCTCGAGTATCCTCTAAATTTTTTGAAAAGGTCTTGCTTGAAGATGATTCTATCAAACTTTCTATTGGTCATCCAGTAAAGTTATCTTCAAAAAAGAGTTTATTTAATACGAAACTGAATATAATTTTTAAACATACAGTAAATCATAAATATACAATAATATAGCCAAAGTGTAGAAGCATAAAATAATAAAATCAAATCATATATCAAAGCCAATTACACTAGAGGTTATTAAAATAAAGATACAAATATAAGTCTCAAGATAAATCAAGGTTTTCCATGTGAAGAGTACTAAGGTCCAAACATAAAGGTACAAAAATAAATAAGTCTTAAAGAAAGTAAATTTAGAACAATATGAATACAGATAAAGATAGATAACAGAGCAGCGAACATGAAGAAGCAGTAGATTTCAATATTGGTGAGTAGACCTGTCAGCTATAGCTAGGATTTAAAAGAATGAATTTAAAGTTACGAAAGTAAGATATAAGATATCTCAGTAAGTGCCATAATATCTAGAAAATAATCATGTACAATAAATCATTTCTCTCGAACTCTAATATCGTTCTTTTGAAAAGTTTTCTGTTTTATAAAAGTTTTCATAAAATTTGTTATTTTTTCCAAAAATATATATTTAAAATAACAAAATTTCTAAAAGGTAAAATCTGAATTTTTAAATCATATTTTAATAATAATAAGTTCAATAAAAACATTTTAAACAACAATTTATCAATCTCGTTATCAACCATATAAAAAACTTTATAAAATCCAAAATACTCGTAAAATCGTTTAAATCAACACAAATGCCCACGAGGCCTATAAATCATAAATTTTATTGATACATGTTCATAAACTACAATCTATGTACTAAAAAAATTTGAGCACACAAGGATCCCGTTGGTACCTCAATTTCATGAAATTGAAAGATACTCGGGTGGGTCTTGTCACCCTTATTTTAACTATTAACAATTTTACCTGGATCAATAGGGATAGACTATTAGCTTAAGCATTTATCTAGTTATTGTGATAGATTAGGAGTATTTATCTCCTCTACATATATCTCTTTGCTAAGACTTGTATATCTTCTCTTGTATTTATCTTTGTAACAACTCTTGTGTAACTCTCGTGTATAAATTTTGACAATTGTGATTACAATTAATATTTTGATTCAACTCTCACGTGGTATGAGAGTAAATAGACAGATGTAAAAAATGGCCTTAATTCCTTTTGGCTCTTCAAAAATCCCGAAGTTGAGTCAAGTTACCCTTTCAAATTATACTTTTCCGTGCCATTGTTGATAATAATTTAGAAGGTTTCGTGAGAGGAGCAATCCCAAAACCTGTTGAATTTATTACTGAACAAAAAAAAAGTTGCCTCGTCAAATCCTAAACTGATTCCTAATCCTGACTATATTTTTTGGCGTCACCTGAACAACGCCTTGCTAGGATGGATGCGAGCTTCAATCTCTACACAGGTGCAAGCACTTCCCATTGATGCTGAAACATGTTTCGGCCTGTGGACCTCTT
The DNA here is from genome assembly GCA_003254975.1 of Ochetophila trinervis. NCBI lineage: Eukaryota > Viridiplantae > Streptophyta > Magnoliopsida > Rosales > Rhamnaceae > Ochetophila > Ochetophila trinervis. The sequence continues at coordinate 17,645 of QANX01002041.1, read as the reverse complement.
TTGTTGATTATTTGGCACTTAGAACATTTCCAATGAGTCTGTTAATTGCTGAAAAAATATTACTACATAAGATAAATAGACAATGTTTGAAAAAAAACTTCTCCAATAGTTATGTGTAAAGCCTTATTAGGCTGATGTGGCAAGAAAAAAAATAAAAACTGTCAAGTTGACTTTCTATTTCTAGAGAGTCTGTTAGACATTCTGACTCAGAATTTTTTTTATTGTTTATTTGGCAGTTTTATTTTAATTAGGATTAGTTTTAATTAATTTTTTTTTTTTTTAATTACACATCATCAATTAAGTTTATTTTAAACAGTTTCCATCAATTTGAAACTATTTTTGAATATTTACTGTCTATTAAATAGACATTTGCCACATAAGCAATAATAACTTCTATTTTACATGCTACATAGACTCCAATCCACATTATCATTGAAGATGCTCTAAGTCTTGAGCAAAACTGATGCAAATAAAGCTACAACTTCAATCCACAAAGAAAAAAAGCCTCACAATCACTGCTTACTACACTAAACTAAAAGACCTTGCAGATGGCCTTGCTATGGAAGGAAACACAGTAAGCAAGGATGATTTTATCATACATTTATTATAGGAATTACCGTTTGAATGCGATGTAGTTGTTGCCAATGTCAATTCCAATCTAACATTACTTGAGATTGAAGAAGTTATGGCCTTACTACTCAATCAAGAAATGAGAATTATAAATGCAACATCACACCAACAATTTCCATGGGCTCATGTTGCTTCCAAACCCAACCAGTGATATGACTCGTATATCTGATAACAATTCTCAAAACTCATTGGGTCAATCAGATACCTCTACCAACAGATATAAGGTTTTCTTTCATTCTAGTTTCAGATTGAGAAATAGTAATTATTCTGATAATATTTATCTAGTTGTTTTGATAGTCTATGAGTCTTTTATCTGTTCTACATATATCTCTTTACTAAGAATTGTATATATTTATCTTTGTAACAACTCTTGTGCAACTCTCGTGTATAAATCTTGACAATTGTGAATTCAATTATTATTCTGATTCAACTCTCACAAATAGTAACAAGAACATCTTAACCGTTACTCATATTATTATTCTGACTACTAGCTATACGACTTTGATCGAGAACAAATTCCTGACAAAATACAAGCATTTTTATTATTTCCAGAACCAATTCTCTGACAAACTTGATGTTCACACACATTGCCTCAGCTACTTGTTTTGCATTCAATAACCACCTTAATTGATGAACTTTTGTATGGAACTTGCAATCTATACAATCCATCTTCAAGTACTCCTTTGAGAACAACTACTCCTATATGTTTATCTTTGATCAAACAATGAGCAGTGTTTATACAGAGAGTACTTATACAGAGAGTTAATACAAGCTAGGTTACCTAGCTAGCTATATATTCAGCCCCAACTTTCTCATACACAAGATTTTTGCTTACTCATAACAGACACAAATTATTGCTGATATAGCACACCAAAATTAGCTAACCATTATATATGTACACCTGGACAATTATAATAGACTCTAACAAATTTAGTATTCCATGGCATTCAACAAGTCTACTTTTTTCATAAGAATTAAGGAAAAGAAAAGGAGGAAAGTAAACACAACCCACAAAGTTAAAAAAGAAAAAAAGAAAAAAAAATGAAAGAGAACTCCAAATCACCAATCACCAGCACAAGTGTGCGTAATGTGGGATGGAAAGTATACCTACCCATGACTTTTATTTTTAGTCTTATAGAACTGGCAGGCCGATAAGGAAAAAAGAAAAAGTAAATATATACGACCCATGATTTTAATTAAACATTACCATACAAGTAACGATCGATATCTAATAATTAAGTATTTTATAACAAATTAAAACTTACAGTCTTACAATTATAACCGTTGCTTATATATATCACAATCTTATACAAGACAAAAATCCACGGGTAAAATGAGTTTGTTAAGAAAGAAAGCAAAATGTGAATGGTAAAAAAGAAAATAAAAAATTAAAACATGAAAGAATGGAAGTGTGTTATTGGGTCCCATGTGAGGGGGCAGGGATGGAACATGCTCCGAATTTTGATCCTCATGGTAAAGAGGATTAGTGGCGTCAAAATCCATTCACTAATCATTACCATTCCCACTAAGCTAGCCTTCCTCTCCCCCAAAGTAAAAAAATTATATTATATATAAAAAAAAAAAAAAAAATTCTCTTTGTTTAAATCATTGTTCATGGGTTTGACAAATCTAAACGGCTCTCTTCTCTCTGTCTCATTGGCTGGAACCAACCCACTTGATTGCTTCCCCTTTCATACAGTCAAAACGTTAACTCACATACCAAAAGAAAAGAAAACCCCTTTTTTTATTTTTATTTTCCGTTAATTAAATTTTCTAGGAGAGATTGAAAATTTGAAGTGGCAGAAAATTGGAAGTGCGGGTTGTATAAGGCCTTGAGGAGAGGGACAAGAGGCACACCCACACAAAGCCGACAAATCCCAGTTTAAACGGTGCAACGTGGGAGTTTTGTAAAGAATAAGCCTAACACTTTTCTTCATTTTACATGGACAACTCTATCTTCTTCACAAAACCCCAATAAACTCTTATATATTTGGTGGTTTTCTGGCTCCACTCCCACCATTACTACTACTAATACCTCCACCACCACCTCTTTTTCCCCCCCTTTGTTTTGGCAATTTGGCGGCCACCTTCATTTCTATATATTCGTGTCTCTTATTCATAATCTAAGAGACACCTAACAAACATAAAATCTACACCAAATCAACCATGAAACCTCTTTACTATTATAATAACCAAAAGGGTTATCATTTCCTTCTTCCAATTGCCACCATTTTATTATAAATGTTTTCATTTTCTATCATTTTTTATTTTTTTATTAAAGTTTTCATTGCATAAACATAAATTGAGTCCATTTAATTTTTTTTTTTATTGAATGGACCTTCTTCTTAGACTTCCATGCACTCGAGGGTCTTAATTTCCTTCTTACTTTAAGGTAAGAATAAGTAGGGCTTTGTTGCTACCGAAAAAAGTTGAATTTTAATTTTTTTCTCCTAAAAAAGCTTGAGTTGTTAAACTAATTTAAGATATATTCGATTTTATATTAAGTGGGTTTTTTTTTCCTTAAAAAAAAGGCTAAAAATGGATTGTAACATAAAGAAAGAGAAAAATAAAATAAGGTTGAATCCTAGGATAAAGTGGGAGCTAGAGGGTGAGGTGGCGATAATGGGTTTGCTCGGAGCCGTCCGATTGAAAGGGCATCTTTTCTATCATGAGCCGGCGGGAAGTGGGGCTAGAGTTCATTGCGCGCGTGTCTCCTTTATAAGCGTGAGGAAATCTGGCGGGGCCATCATGGCTCGGCTTAAGATAATGCGTGCGCTGCGCCGAGCAGACTTCCTAATAATAAAAATATAAAAAAATAAATAAATTATAATGGGCCTCCATATTCGCCGGTTGCCGGGTTGGGCGGCCCATGATAAAAAAAAAAAATCCTATCGCATCTAGGACCGGGGATTGTTTCTCCCACTCGCTTTACCTGCGCGTTGATAAATCCAGCTGGGTTTTGATTGGAGTTTCTGTAGGTGGTATGCAAAGCGAGTGGCATTGATCACCCTCCGTTTGGTTGGGGGACAGGGAAGGAAATTAATGGAGCCTCGATTAGTTAAAATATTAAAATAATAATAATTTGAGTGTGGTAATTTAGAAAAAAAAAATCGAAATAGAAAGAAATTAATTGGGAAATTAAATTCATGGAATTATTGACCGAGATTTGGATCTGGGTTTCTCACCATTTCTAAAAATAATAAAAAAATACTTACAAATAAAAATAAAAATAAAAATAAGTTTATGGTGTGTGTTAGGGAATCAGCTTCAGCTTCTGAGCTAAGAAATTTATTAGCTTCGACTGTAATTTGAAAAAAAAAAATTAATCATATTAAATTTTATTTGACGTAAAAGTGATTTTTCTTTTGGAAATATTAAAAAAAAGGAAAAAAAAAAAAAGGAGGATAATTATGTAATATTAGCCGTTGAAGAGGTATTTTATTTTATTTTTATTTTTTTTTGAGAAAGTTGAAGAGGTAGTTTAAGAGGGCTATAAAAAGAGGGGGATTGAATACTATAGTCTAATTATAGTTCTCTCCTAGCTTAGTGATCAGAACAACGTCCTCGTCGCTTTGCTCTCCAAAATTCTTCTGTGGAATACCCAAGAATCGAATCGGGCATTGGAATACAGAGAGGAATTGGGGTTTCGTCCCTCTCAACCTTTATTATTGTTTATTTCTCTCTCTTTCTCTTTCACTCGCTTAGCTCAACTCAAAACTCACTTGAGGGGGGGTTCTACTTTATTTCTTTAAAAGAAGAAGAGGAATTTCAAAGCCAATGAGAAAAAGCAAAGAAACTCTATATTAAATACTATATGTTACTTTCTCTGTTTATAAATATTTAATATATAGATATAGTAGAATAAAAGTGAAAAGGGTCTTTTTTTTCTTCAACCTCTGCAGCCAACGACGATTGAAGCAAGAGCTAGCTAGCGCAGTGATATATATATATATATAGATATATATATATTTGCTGCTTTTGAGGTCTAGCCGTCTTTTGTTTTCGCACTGCCTTTTGTTGTCTGAGCAGATTGGTGGCGCATTAAAGTGGATCTTTACGGAGCTATTAGTGTAGTTTTGACAGGGCTAAGGGAGATCCGTAGCTGAAGATTTTTTGGCAATTATTTTCCAAAGCATTTAAGGCTTTCTCTTTCTCTCATTCTCTGGAAATTAATGGATAATTCTTAATCCCAAACCTACTCTGCCTCTTTAACTCTGTCCTGTCCTTCGCTTTTTCTTCCAACTCTGTACTCCGACTTTGGTTTTTTCAAGGGTTGGGAAAGGAAGAAAAAAACAATAAAGGTGATAAATCGAAATCAAGCTGAGAGAATACGATCATTTTTGTTTGGAAGAGAGTGAGAGACTTATCGATCTTCGTTTTCTTGCTATCTTTTCCGAGAAAGTGACATCTCAGAACAAAGGTATACTAAGGTTTGATTGATAGCAGTATTACCCTGATTTCTTCTTCCTTTTTGGTCAGTTTTTAGTTCGCGAAAAACATGTTTCGACTCCATTCCTTTCTCTTTTTTTCCCCCAAGAAAAAAAAATAAAAAAAATTTTAATTTTATATTTTCTATTGAAAGAAATTGTGATATTTGGATCTGGGTTTTTATTGGCTTTCGTTTTCTGGGGCTGCGTTTTGTTGATTTTATAGTTTTGATTTTGTCTCATTTACTGTCTTTTTTTTATATGTTTCAGATCTACCAAGATATAAACAATGTTGGCTCAGAAACAAGCAGAGGAAGCAATAGTCTCCAACTTCAGCGAGCAAGCAGACCACGAAGGCAAAGAAGAAGATAAAGATGGAGAACACTCTGCTTTTAGTGTCAAAAGCTTTCTCTGGCATGGTGGCTCTGCTTGGGACGCCTGGTTCAGCTGCTCTTCTAATCAAGTACTACTAATAAAAACCCACCATTAGAAACCCATTTATTTACCCCAAAAAAAAATTTAAAAAAAAAATCTACAACTTCTTAATTATATCATTTTCTCATCGATTTTCTTCTCTCAATTGCAGGTTGCGCAAGTGTTGCTAACACTTCCATACTCATTCTCTCAATTGGGCTTGCTTTCCGGCATCATCTTTCAAATATTCTACGGACTCGTCGGAAGCTGGACGGCTTATCTTATCAGTGTACTGTATATAGAGTATCGAAGCCGAAAAGAGAAAGAAAATGTCAACTTCAAAAACCACGTCATACAGGTTTGGGCGTATTCTTCTTCTGCCTTCTCTTCCTAGCTAGCAATAATACTACCCAACTTAACAAATCGAAAATATCTCAAAATTACAGTGACCCAAAACCAAAATCTCTATTTTTTTTATATTAATACTAAAAAAAATGGCGTTGTTTTTTATTACAGTGGTTTGAAGTCCTTGATGGTTTACTGGGTCCTTATTGGAAAGCTGTGGGGCTTGCTTTCAACTGTACTTTCCTCCTCTTTGGATCTGTCATTCAGCTTATAGCTTGTGCAAGGTAAATCTTTTTTTTTTCCCTTCTTGTTTACAATTTTACATACTTATCATCAAAAATGGAAAATTGTAACTGGGTTTTGCTTCAAATTTTTAACTTCTTTTTATTTTTATTTTTTTTTCTGATAAATGAACAGTAATATTTACTATATCGATGACCGTTTGGATAAGAGAACTTGGACCTATATTTTTGGAGCTTGCTGTGCTACAACAGTGTTCATTCCCTCTTTCCACAACTATAGGATTTGGTCTTTTGTTGGTCTTGGGATGACCACCTATACGGCTTGGTACATGACCGCAGCTGCTCTTATTCATGGCCAGGTAAAAATAAAATTCACCATTGATCCGGATCTCAAACCCCATTATTATTATTATTATTTTTTTGTTTTTTGATTTTTATCTATTTTCTTATTTTCATTGTGGGTTAAAAAGTTCTAAACTGTTAACAGCGTGAAGGGGTTACTCACTCTGCTCCATCCAAGCTTGTTCTTTATTTCACCGGAGCTACCAATATTCTCTACACCTTTGGTGGTCATGCCGTTACTGTGTAGGTTTAGTTTTTTTATAATTTTATTTTACTGTTTTATTTTATAAAAGTAATAATTTTATCCTGTTTCGTTTTATGCTTTCTCTTGTTTCTACACGGCTTCTGTTTGCAGCTTTTGCCGGTTGTATTGGATTTCGATACCCTCAGACAAAATTATGATATCTACTTTTCATTGTTTCCTTGGAAACCTCACTGCTCCATGAAATAAAACATTTTTGCCAGTGAAAATTTAGTCTTTTGTTTGACAAGACTTTTTTTCTTTTTTAATCTTTTTTCATAAAAGAAAATAAAACCAGACTGTTTAAAGAGATTGATCTATTATATTCTAACTTATATATATAGTTCTCTGTGTTTTCAACTGTGTTTAAACACGAGTTGTTTTGTCTTTTTCCATTGCATAATTTCTCTATCGTGCAGTCACTTCGACTGTATTATATAAAATTAATGTAAAATAAAAATTGAAATGAGGGATATTTTGGTCAATTAACCTGCATGATATTAATGGAGGAGGAATATAATTATGTGGATTTTTCTTTTCATAGAGATATAGTACGGATTCTTATTACCCCAAAAAAAAAAGAGAAATATAGTACGGATTCTAATGGATGTAAAATGGAAATACGTTTTACTATTTCCAGGGAAATCATGCACGCCATGTGGAAGCCGCAGAAATTCAAGTACATATATTTGCTAGCGACACTCTACGTTTTCACACTGACACTCCCATCTGCCTCGGCCGTTTACTGGGCGTTTGGCGATGAGCTTCTCAACCATTCCAACGCCTTCTCTCTCCTCCCCAAGACCCGTTTCCGTGATGCCGCCGTTATCCTCATGCTCATCCACCAGGTACCCCTTTTTTTTCAATAATTTCTCTATGGCTCAGTGTTTTTAAGTACGGAATTACCCTTGAAAGGGCACGTTTATTACGGAAACAATCTGATGGGGTTTTATTCTTATGTTGCAGTTTATAACATTTGGGTTTGCATGCACTCCGTTGTACTTTGTGTGGGAGAAAGTGATTGGGATGCATGATACGAAAAGCATATGTTTGAGGGCATTAGCGAGATTACCAGTTGTAGTTCCAATATGGTTTTTGGCCATAATTTTCCCTTTCTTCGGGCCCATTAACTCTGCTGTTGGTGCTCTCTTGGTTAGCTTCACTGTCTATATCATCCCCGCTTTAGCCCATATGCTCACCTACAGAAAAGCCTCCGCCAGACAGGTAAAATTCCTTATTTCTCCCTTTCCCTCCTATGCGTTTTCACAGCTTTAGGTTAAAACGAATCCACTTCTTTATCCCCGTGTAATTATTATAATTCTGGAGGGTATTTTGGTCATTTTCGGAATGAGTGGGCACCCGCGTTTAATGGGTTGTCCCACATTCCACAGTTAAGGGCTAGCAGTGGCTCACTGGAGACTCTGGAGAGAAAAAGAGAGAGAGAGAGAGCAAAAGCGTACAAAGAGCATTTATTGCTTGGATTTGGAAATGTTACGAGAAGATAGGTGGGAAGTCGTTTTCGTTTAGTTATATTCTACAGTCGGAGTATTGTACTCTGTCTAGGATTAGCTGGCTGATATGACCCCCTTTTTTATTTATTTTCAATTGGGCCTATACACCTAAGATCAAAAATAAAATAAAATAAGGGATAGTCTTATATTATTAAAAAAAAACCTTTAATGGGTCAAAAATATTCTGTTCTAAACTATAAAAAACAGCCATACTGTGTTAGATTTTGTAAGCCAGATTTTTGGAACTTGATTTATTGGTATGTGTGTGTGTCTTTTTTTGCAGAATGCGGCAGAGAAACCTCCATTCTTTTTACCAAGTTGGACAGCAATCTATGCGTTGAATGCGTTTGTGATAGTGTGGGTATTTGTGGTAGGGTTTGGGTTCGGTGGATGGGCCAGTATGACCAACTTCGTTAGGCAAGTGGATACATTTGGGCTGTTTGCTAAGTGCTATCAGTGCAAGCCTCCAAAACCAATGGCACCGATACCGGCACCTCCGCATCACTAGAAAAAAATTTAAAAAAAAAAATCCAAAAAACTCTCATATTTTGTACCATACATGGGCAATAGTAATATTTCCCCCTACATGCGATGTGTGATGGATTTTGTTTTAATTTTTTTCTTAAATTAGTTGATAAAATAGTGTGCTGAATTGTGATGATTCCGATGCTATTAAAAGCATAGGTTAATTAATTAAATCAAGATATATATGTTTTAGTTTTTTTTTTTTTTTTGTAATTTTTTTGGTTTGAGATATTATAAAAGATGTTGTTATAAATGGTCATGTTGGTATAGCTTGCAATGAATGTCATTATTAAGCAGAGTATGTTTCCAAAGTAGGCCTTAAATAAGATTGGAAAGAGCATGGGGCGATTGCTTGTCTGATTTCTTTTATTTTTTTATTATAAATGCAACGTGGCTTGATCTACATTGTTTGTATATGGACAAGTTTATAACGGCCCCTTAGATTCCATTGTCTAAGACCAGAGAGAATGGAGGCGGGGACCCGCCCCACTTTCACATGGGTTGCACGAGGATTCCCCTTTGTTGTCACGTGCCACTCTTTAGTCCTCTATATTCTCTCTTTTGTATAACTTGCAATGCATGTGAACAAGATACATGAACCACTTCTGCTACTTGCTGGATCAACACCCAAATGTTTTTTCTTTTTCTTTTTTTAAAAAATGCAAACGAAAAATGAAATCCATCGGTTTTTGTGTTGTTTTTAGATGCTTGACACTTCTTTACTCATTGATTAAGTTATATATTATATTTCTTTTTGCAGACGCATTTAATTCAATATTCGTTGGTAAGTTGTTTATTAACTGCGAAAAATCAGACAAAAGTTATTCAGTTTATGTGTGTTGGAAAACATAAAAAAGTTGGATTAGTAAATGTTCAAACAGCTGGAATTAAATGCTGATGACCCTTTTTTGCTTTTGCAAGATATAGTTGGCACACAATGTGGATGGGAACAAGTTATTACCCTCCAAACTCCCAACTAAATAAATAGAGTACGAAGAAGAAGAAAAAAAAAATAGTAGATTGTTCATGCATAGAAGTGTTCCTGTTAAGCCCAAGAGAGAGGTCCAACATCCCCAAGATTAAGATGTCAGTTCTCAACATCTAGCCTGACCACTAACGCTATATTTAACAAAGCTTTTAAAAAGTCCCAAATAACTTTTAAAATTTAAAAACTTCAGGAATTGCTCCAACTAGAAAATGTTTGAATAACTTTTGAAAATGTTTTATGCCTTCAGAAGTTATTTTAACCAAAGTCTATAATTCATATGAATTCTTTATAAAGCTTTTCTAAAAAAATATAAGTAAAAACTATACCAAACAAAAGCTTAATTGTACAATATATATATATATATATATATATATATATATATATATATGCTTTTAAAAAAGTTTCAAACCAATGCCCATCAACCACCGCTAGGAGCATGTGAAGAGATATGTGCATGTTTATACAAGAAAAAATAAAAAATTATTCAGCAAGCCGGAATTAATTTCTTTTAAATTACAACCATACATTTTACTATAATTATAACATAATGAAATATTCTATGAAAAAAAAATTCAAAATTATAAAACTATATATCCTACTTCATCAGTAACCGACATCGAAAGGTAAATATGAAAAAATTAAATTAAAAAATTAAAAATAATGCTATAGGTACCAAATTTATTAACTAAAATTTTAATATCCTATAATGTAACAGTTTATTAAGAACTGATAAATTAACAATGCTCTAAATAGTGTAAAGTAAATTCAATAAAATAAATTTACATCATTGAATACTAAAAAATTAATTAATAAAGTTGATCTTCTAAAACTACTAAAAAATTAGAGGGTATGTCTACCCAACAAACAATTGTTCTAATTGTTCGCTTTTTTTTGGTAAACAAACAATTCCAGTTATTAAACATGAGTTTTGGGAAATATGTGTTCGAAAAAAAATAAAATAAAATAAAATAATTAGAAATGAGGGTGTGCAAATTTGAAGGAAAGCTAGCTAGCTTCTATACTGCTTCATACCCTCATGTACAAACTTTAGCCAAATGTTGTTCTTCTTCTTGTTCTAGGTATATATGTTCTCACAAATGACACAATGATCCAAGATTAGTCTTGCCATAACACTTCCCTCTTCAATATTCAACTATTTGCTTACTTATTCCATAAGTGCACTGTATAAGTATTTCTACCATTATCATTTTATTTTATTCATCGTGCTTTCCGCCTATCTATTCTCTTTCATACACTCAAATTTCTTAAAAATCTTGTGAATCTTATGCCAATTCACTAGATAAAATGCCTCCGGCAGCATCACTGTCACGTTATAACCAAGTCTATTTCCAAATCTATCCATAACCCTGCTAACCAAATAAAGTTCACTAAATCCTCATTTGTTTCCATTGAAAGTATATTAGAACTCCTCTATGAAATCAAGTAGAAAAGTAGAATTGAATGGTTTATATCAAACACCATCACTACACCAGTCAAATTTCTTCATTGCTTTGTTAGTGGATCTATACTATGTGCTCCTATTGAATTCCTCAACTCTGAGAAATCTTTGAGCCTGATGAGGTTGCAAAGGTTTTGTGATAATGGAACATAACCAGAGTCTACACTTGGAAGGGCAGTCAACTCTGAGAAATCTCTCAGAATTATCCTTTCAAGCCAAGCTTCAGCTTAAGCGTTCTACACTAGGAGCAACAGTCTGGGGCTACGACAACAACTTTGAAATGCCGACCCAATAACAATTTTAGGAAATTCTCGATATGATCATCAAGCAACCTTGAAGGTGTACTCTAAACAGAGTGTCAATGGACAAGAAGTCTCTAGCTTCGAGGAACTTTGTCCGTGAGAACCATATTATGAAGAATTGGATGTTGCAACAGTTGTTGAGGAACTCCAAAACCCTACCTTGAAATTTTGTAGTTGCTAAATTTTACACCGCCATAAGTCCGTGGTTATCAGCTCCCAAGGTCAAGCGATGGATGTGCGAAAGAGCAAACTGAGCATAAGGAATCTTTGGCATCGTTGCGGTACTGGCCAACGTTCAAGTCAGTGAGAGTATTCAACCCTATCACATTTTGTTATAAGCAATAAAATTGAAATTCTTTACGTCACACACCTAATTTTCAGTGATCTTTATTTCATCAATCGTGAAAATGGCTTGTAATTACCAATTTGTACTCCTTAATATTTGAAACATCCAGCTATGATAACATTTGATAAAAACAACAAAAAAAAAAACAAACTTGAAAACTGCCTGATCTGGCCCAATTTTTTGAATATCGACCCAGCATTATCCAAATTATCTCTCTGTTGCCTTATGCTTACCATAGACGAGTTCAAATACCTCAGATGATACAATGTACATTTCTAGCTACAGTATTGTTATTTCATGCACATCAAAGCAAAGGGTCCTGTAAGTCTGAATTAATCAGCAACTTCTTATGGATATTAACCTTAAGATGCTTCAGGTTAGGCAAGGAACAAAAGCACCTTTTTTTTTATAATTTGTTGAAAGATGAGAACCTACAAATGTTAACCGCAACAGTATTAGGCAATATCAGCGAGTAACTTTTAATCAAAGATTGTGATAATGAAAAAAAGAACTTCACAAATTAATTTTAATCAAATGTGACTTCCATGCCATGCAATATTATAAGATATAGATTTCAGGCTTCGGCTCTGGATGCTAATGTTCTCCACAGAAACAGGGGGGCAATCTTAGTTTTGATTTATCTGATAATTTTTCAATTCGCTTGTTTACGGCATAGCATTCTTTGTCGTTTTAGAAAAGCCCGCGTATTTTGAGCCCATCCATTCCACCTTATTGAACGCCTTGGAAAGTAACACGTATCCCAAGTTTGTTACAAACCCAAATTATTTTGGATCAATATCTGCAAACGACTAGGTGGTTCTATATACACCATTTAGTAAGCTTTATGAACCCCAAAATTTTTAATCCAATCGTAAATTGCAGAAAATCTTTTGTCTATTCCTTTTTATTATAATTTTTTTTTTCTTTCAAGAATAGAGAAATTATTATCTTGGCCGATTTCTCGATCCACTTGTAGTAGCTAGCCGTGGATTGTACAATATTAAAAATCAGTTTTATTTGTTGCTTTTATTGAAATTTTTTTTTTAATCATTCCAATATTATTTTTGTTAAAAGGGTATTAATATTATTAAAGGTTTTGAATTTTAAATCTAAAAATTATTATCAGTGATTATTATCGACTAACATATTTTTCGGGACAAAGCCGTAAATTGAGTCTGAGACGTGTAAATATAAGCGAGCGAGCGAGATAGATGAAAGGGGAAGCCAAAAATTTCCCCCTAAAAACCTTATCCGTTTATCTTGAGCTCCAGTCATGGCGTCGCTGTTACTCGGAGCTCTCCCAATCGCTTCGCAATCGCTGGGTCTCGGCTCTCGCATTTCATTTTCCCAATCTGAAACCCTAGCCTCGCCGTTTTCATCTTCCACCGCTTCGATTTCAATCTCCGCCCCTACTTCTCCTCCATCAATCCCCTTAGGTACATGTAATTCTGCATATTATAATTCTCTTTCATATATCTATGTGTGTATATATACCCTAATTATCCCCATTCTTCTCGTTTCAGTTTACTGTGGTAGAGGTGATAAGAAAACTGAAAGAGGAAAGCGTTTCAATCACTCCTTTGGCAATGTAAGTAATTGTTATCTTTCTTTCTTCTTCTTTTTTTCCTTGATTATGACCCTTTTTATCATCTTTTCGGTGATGAATTTCGTTCTGATATTTTTATGAGAAAATCGGAAAAATAATGGTGAGATTAATTTAGGCGAGGCCGAGGAACAAGAAGAAAGGGAGAGGACCACCAAGGCTACCCACTCCTCCATCTCCACCTAGGAAAGATAAGTATGATGACAATGAGATTGTGAAGATTGAAATTGATGAATCTTTCTCCTCGAACTAATAATGAAGCCCATTTAGGATTTTTTAACTTCAGTTTCTACTGTAATTTCAGAACCCTTCAATTTCCCTTTTATTTTCTTCCTCTTTATCGCTCTTGTTTGTACGAATTTCACATACAATGTTCTATTGATGACGCAATTTGTTATCTTGCTGCTAATATTTGTGAATTGGGGCTGTGCGTTTTTGTGATTGAAGTTAGATTATATAGAAGGTCGTTTGCTTGATTTGGGAATTTTTTTTTTCTTTATAAAGCTTGGGAATTATAATTTTCTGTAGCAATATTTTGTACAATTTGGTTGCAAAGTTGGTAAATGGTGAAAAAAAAAAAACAATGAAGAAGAAGAAGAGAGAAGCTGGAGAATACATTTCGAAGCATATGAAATAAATGGATTTAGGTTGCCTATTGATTGACTATTTTGCTTAATTTGATTCAATTTGTTATCTTGCTACTAAAATTGGTGATTTGGGTTGTGAATTTCTGTGATTAAAGTTGGATCAGATTGCTTTGTTTTGAGGAAGTGTTTTTCTTCAAGCTTGGAAATTGTAATTTTCTGCAGTAATGTTTTGTACGCTTTTGGTTGTAAAGTTTGTAAATGCTAATTATGAAAAACAGGGGAATATATTTTGAAGCTTATGAATGAAATAAATAGTTTTAGGTTGACTATGGATTGACCCATTTTGCTTAATTTGGTTCAATTAATTGACGAATATGTGTTGAGATATTTATATTTTTAAATCATATATTTTACTAAATTATTATATGAAAATTTTACATAAATAAAATAAAAGAATAAATTTACATAATATGTATAAAAGAAAAAATAGATTATCAAACAAATTCATGACATAATTGGGTTAATTGTACATAATTTTTCTATTCGGATTGATGACGGGAAAAAAAATTATAGTAATTGGATTAACCTATTTTAATAGGATTCACTCAAAGTTAAATTTTTTTTTTTTGTATAATGTAATCATTGCTTTCATGCAACAAGCGTTTTCTTCATGATTTATAATTATCTATTATTGACCTATTCATAAAGCAAGCTTCAATCTGCCACTTGGTGGTTCAGTTCTCCGTCGAATTCCGTGGAAAAATTATGCACATTACCTATTAAATAATATAAAATTTTGGATAACTACAGTGAATCTTGTCTTTTCGGAAGCAAAAACCATCTTTCATGGCAACAAAACAAAATCATGTAGAAAATGTTTTCAATCGCCGGCTTTCAAGATTCTTTATAGAGGGTTGTCGTTCTCTTAGACCCGTCATTGATGGTTTTTTTATATTCTTTTGTACTTCTCCGTAAGATACGATCATATCTATCCTAGAATACAGGATGACATCAGAGATAACAGAAGAGAAGTATGATGATGATGAAGAAGAAGAACCAACTTGTTTTATTGACACAGAAGCTCAAAAACAAAGAGTTAGGAGGATAATAGAGTACCAGAAAGAACTATATCGGTCATCGTCTTCCTCATCGGCTTCATGTTCAACTTTCTCTGCATCTCACAGTAGCAGTTTGTTCAATTTGATGAAAAGAGGAAGCACATCTTTAAGGAGATTATTTGCCATGGAACATACTAGTTTGGCAACCCATTTTGATCATTACAGTGGGTCCCCTTTGATCAAGCCTATACCTTTATGGGGTGGTGATTCAGATCAAGAAAATCATATTGATCCATGGTCATCCATCAAGCAGTATAGACCTACCAATGATACAGAGATCGATGATGGTCGAAATAAATCTGCTTCAGATGGTAACTTTTTGGATGGAAATTTTGGCTCTGTTAAGACAAAGGTAAGAATTGGCAAACGGAAATTGACTAGAAAAAAGTCATTCCGGAGATTGCCCGGATTCGGTTTTTGGAGATTTAGAGGATTTAGATTCAGATTGAGGCTGATCAGACGGCTTAAGATTGTAATCTTTGGAAGAAAAAAGAAACTGTAATTGATAAACTTATCACAAGAAAAAAGAAAACAGAGTATGTCTGTCCAAACTTGTTTGTATCTCATATATACAATGACATAAAAAACTCCACAGCTCCCCTGAATCAGAGCTAACTTTAAGCAAATCGAACAATTAACAAAGAAGAAGCTCCTATTACTTTCGACCTTTTCGACCATTATCTAGCACTATTGTTCGAGTTTATTGTTCTCGTAAACTCGAACATGTTAATGATTATATACTTTTACGAATTATAAATAAATTTTTTAAGCGCTGTATAAATCTTTACAAATAACACAATGATCTGAGATTAACCGTCCCATTACACTTCCTCGTTCAATTACCAACCTGCTACTCTGCTTGTTCCAAAGATGAACTCCATAACTCTCCCCACCAAGCTGAAGCAGCTTAGCTTTTACCCATCTCGATGTAGCATGGTTTTCAGGCTTCTTAAACAGTCCACCAACCTTAGTCCAATCCACTGGATAAAAAGCCATAGTCGGCAACACAGTAAAGTTATAACCAGGTCTCGTCCCTACTCTCTTAACAACTCTGGTAACCAAGTAGGGTCCATTATGCCCCCATTTATTTCCATCAAAAGTCAAAGCGAATTCCTCCATGAATTTGTAAAGAAGTGGATGATTCATATCGAAGATCAAAACGGCGTTGTTTAATCTGGTCCACTTCTTAGAGACCCCATCGATGCTCTGCACTCCAATTGAATTCCTCAAGGAAGTGAAAGGCTTTAAGACTATGAAATCTGTGTCCAAGTAGACACCTCCATACTTGTACAGAAGTGCAAGTCTCATAAGATTAGACAAATTCTGCGCCAATGGGATTTCACCAGGGTCTCTGTTCCCCATCTTCATCTCGGAATGCCATGTCGCCGCCGGCGTGTTCTTGAACAGAAACGACAAGTCCGGTGTCACTGCCTGAACTCTGAAACCCATGTCCAGCAGTGGCTTTAAGATTCTGTAGCCTTTAATGGAGTCCATAGTCCTCGAAACGATCATTAAGCATCCACGAGGGTGGGTTTTGAACAGAGTCTCCATTGCCAAGAACTCTCTGTTTTTGAAGGAATCTACCGGAGAAATCCAAGTCATGAAGAATTGAACGTCGCAGGAAGGGTTGAAAAACTCCAAAACCCGGATGTGGAATCGCTGCGAAACACTGTCCGAGTTGAATATGTCGAATTCAGGAAGCTTTTTTCGAAACCAAGCAATCCTTTCTTCCTCTGTTCGATTCCAAGGTCGACTGTTCGTGTTCTCTCTGCCAACCTTCTCAATCTCTTCTTCTTGCATTGAGTGAAGCTGTACACGAGTAATAGTCGTCGTTTTGATTTGTACTTCGGTTTTGAGAGTCTCTAGGACACCATGAGAAATATCTTTGTTGGTTTTGGAAATTTCTGAGCGTTGAGAGTGATCAAAGATGATATTGCTGTCTGCATAGATGATCAAAACTGTGGCAGCAAGAGAGATTATGGAGAACATACGGAGTTCGGCTCGGCTAACTGGAATTTTTGAGATTCTGGTTATCATTTTCATCAGAGAGTAGTTGTGGGTGGGAAAAAAACTTATAATGAAT
Source organism: Ochetophila trinervis (assembly GCA_003254975.1). Taxonomy (NCBI): domain Eukaryota; kingdom Viridiplantae; phylum Streptophyta; class Magnoliopsida; order Rosales; family Rhamnaceae; genus Ochetophila; species Ochetophila trinervis. The sequence goes on along the minus strand of QANX01002041.1, from coordinate 482 downwards.
AAATTTCCATGGAGGATTAGACCAAAGTTTATTGGCAAAAAATAAATAAAAAAGCTTAAGCAGACTTGCTAGACTTTGTAGCAGCTTCTGTGATTTTTCTCTGCGGTTTAATTCTTTGTTATCCGCGTGAGTTTGGTTTGAAATATTCAATATATGAGTCTTTTGAAGGCCAAAATAATCTTTTGGTAGGAGTCAAACTTTGAAGATTGAGAGCCGCCTCTATGTTTGGAATATGAAAATAAAAAGGAGAAAAAAGAAAGAAACACCAAAGGAAACAAATAAACTTTTTTTTTTTTTTTAATAATAACAGAAACAGAAAACTATTTGTTAGACAAAAGCTAAACAATGAGATATTTGGATTTAGAGCTTCTAGTCTATGGATGTAATGGTATCAGCTCCTTGAGATCAAAATAATACAGAGCATTCTAATTTATTTATTTTTATAAAAATAGTTTCCGGGTTCAATAATCATATATATATAT
>QANX01002039.1:0-11600 GCA_003254975.1 Ochetophila trinervis | reverse complement strand
TAATTTTTTAAAATTATTTATTCATTTAAAAATTTATTTAAGTTATATGAATATATTAATGACATATCTTTGATAAATATTTTTTGATGCATGCAGTATTGATTTATTTAGGAGTAATCTATCTAATGCATTGTATATAAACAAATCGATTTCATCTTTAGCAAAACCAATAAACGAATTAACTATTTTAGGATGACACTTCGTAAATAAGTGGCTGTAGTTTAGTGGTAAGAATTCCACGTTGTGGCCGTGGAGACCTGGGCTCGAATCCCAGCAGCCACAATAATTTTTGGACCCTGATTTTATGGTCCTGGTTTGAAGCCCATCAATATTTTCGTGATGATGCATGATTGAATACACCCAATCGGTAAGATCCTTAGAAATTTCCCGACATTTTTTGTAATGTCAACTAATTTTCCTATTTGAATAACAATGTCAACTTAACATCTATATTGATTATTACCAAAATAAAAAATCCATTTATATTGACAAGGAAGTGTGAACAATGGTGGAGGTTCTTGTAATTTTTATGGGCTAGTTGCTTTTATCAAATGAGATGACTTCTTAGCCAAAACATAAACCAATAATCAAAAAATCAACTCAACAATTTACCACAAATCTTTAATTTTTCTCCTTTTTTTTTGTTTGTTTGTTTGCAAAATGGGTAATTAAATACCATCTTTTAAGTTATTGTGCAAAGCATGCATCATAGATGAGATTTGATACAAATTAACCTGAATAGAAGGGTTTTCCCACTGAACAAGTTCCTTGATTCCCTCTTCAATCTCTCTCGTTTCTCTAATTAAATTACTCATGCAGAATCCAAGAGCACTAAAGTTCAACACCATTTGGCTTTTGACCTCCTGATTTCCATCATCATCAACATGGATTTTACCAACAACTCCATGTGAATTCTCAATAAAAGAATTCACAACCTTGTCAGCCCCTTCCTTATCAGCCAAACAATTAGTCTTTCTTGATTTCCCCAACTCAATATCATAGGATATTTTTCTCTTCTCAAGCTCCTTCTCAAGAAAAGTCACTGATTTCATTGCAACAACCTCCTCAAAACATTTCATTAAAGCACCAACCAATTCCTTGAAAAGTTGAAGATCACCATCCATTACATGCACAATTTCCTCCCAAGAAGCAGCTTGGAGTTTCCGCGATTCTTCTCGAATAAACTCCACAGAATAAGCACTGAAAAGCAGTAGATCCACCATCTTTGACAGAGACTTGAAGAGCTTACCATAGGAAGAACCATCAAAAGGCAAAAACCAAAAGTTGGGTTCCACCTCAGCTTCTCCTATGAACTTGGCTAGCTCATCAATACCATCTTGCAGCTTCCTTTGCTTCTCTCCCAAGCAACCTTTGCTGGCCTGAAGACTCACCGAGCCAATGCACTCCTGCAGTGTCTCAAGGCACCTAGAGAGTTGAATCTTTACCAGAGTAGATGATCTTGTAGGCTGAAGAACAAGATCCACCACAATTGAACAAGATAATCCAATAAAGGTTTCCACAATTCGAGCTATGGCGAATTCGCTTGGAGGGCCAAAGTTTTTCCTCCCCAAGATCAATATAGCCCCAATGACTGCTGAAATACCACCAGCCTGACCATACAATCGGCTGCGCCGAAGGAAACTCGTGAAGACGAACCAAGGAAGAAGAGATAGGAATCTTATAGGCAAAAACCTTTGGAAAACAAAGCATCCTAAAACTCCATAAACCGTTCCCAAGACTGTTCCATGTGCTTTAGCATTTGCTACTCTGAATGTTGCTTCTCTGGATGCTGCAAGGCTTATGGCCACTGGGAGTCCTGCCCAAAAACCATTTTCTCTGCTGTATAATGACCCAAATAGCACTGCAGAACCCACAGAAAGCGAGCATTTGAACGCCGGCATGAGCCTTTGGCTATTCACCTTCAAGGCCAAAGCAGAGCATATTGATTTGAAAGTAGTGCTATTGTTTTTAGAAGAATCATGAATTGGTACTTTTCCATCATTGGGGGTCAAATTTTCCTCTACACTAGCTGTACAAGATGTTTTAGTGGATAGTAGTAATTTGCTTTGCAAGACTTTGGTACAGAAAAGGAAGAAAAATGAAGGTAAATCCTGGTGAGTTAGTGGCATGGCTCTAAGTGTTTGAGGGAATTTCATATTTTGATCAGCAACCGGTTCAGGAACACTAGTTTTCAATGAATTAGAGGGGAAGATTGTGCCCAGGTTCATGTTCTTCTCTAGCTTAACTAGTTCATCTGTGAGCTTTTCATCCACCATTGTAATTGGAAATGTGAGGTTGTTGTTCAAAGCCATCTCCATACCCCTTAGAGGTAGTTCTAGACCTTGCATTCTGTTTCCTGGGTTTGTGTACAGCGGCTTCAGAAACCTCAATGGAAGTCTTTCCCATTGCATGCTTTCCTGTAAAAATTGATCAGGCACCAAAAAGGAAAAGGCAAGAAAGACCTTGTTAATAACTTTTCATTAGTTAACTCGTGATAAAGATTAAAGGAAAAACTATTGATATTTTTCACGGTTAATGATCATCATCGTACGTGACACTTTTAATCGATTGCCTAAACGTTCAACACTTTTTCATTTATTAGATTTTTAGTTTAAAAAGTCAAAACATAATTAAATGCAGCTGATTAGTAGTTATCCTATCACCAATGAATACAACAGGTGATGATCAACTGGTGGTGGTGGCATATAATAAAACTCATAATTAAGCATCAATTACTTGCATGGACAAAGAATAATGTTTGAGAATTAAGTTGCTTACTTGGTATTTTTTGACGCACTGCAGGAATTTGTTTCCGGAAGAAGCCAAGGACTTAGCTTGAGAGATGGATGCACGTGCGGATGTGTTGTCCTCTGCACAAAATGCTTTCATAAAGAGCTTTAGCCTTTCTGAGGCATTCTCTACAAGTAGCTTGCAGTTGTGTTTCACCTGAAAATGTTATAAAAAGTTTTAGATCTTAGTACGATGACATTAAATGAATAAATTAATTTTCTTTTTTTATTTATTTCATGTGCTGTCTGCTGTGAATTATATAAGAAAAGCAGCACAAATAGTCAACATCTAATGTGCTCGCCACACCATCAGTACGTATACTACTATGCGTTGGAACCGTTAAAACGGGTCCAAATATTAATTTAAACTACTCATGATGTCTTTATATATATATATAATATATATACACCCACACATTTTTGTTGCGCAAAAATCTGTAAATTAAATTTTCTACATAAATACAATTTTAAAATGAAACTATAGTCTATAATGAATTATCTATTATTCGTAAAAAAAGTTGTTTGGATCCGCAAGTTTTTATACTTACAGGATCGATGTCATATAAAAATTGTTTATATATATATATATATATATTAGAGAAATTCATAAATAAAATGATAATTTACCTCCTAGCCAATAGATCAAGAGGTTTTAAGTTGAAAACTTAAAAACTTAACTAAAAAATAAAAATATATCTATGAATTCAAAAAAAGTCCCTGAGTCATCCTAAAGGCTTAAATTTTTAAAAGAAATGTATGAATATTGGACATATATGAAACATAAATGATTGGAATATATAAGTTTGAATAATTAAATTTAGATACCTCGTGAGAGGCCAGTCGAGGGATAGGAAGCAGCAAGGCGAAAACACAAGCCAAGACACCAATGGCCGTACTGGTAGCAACATGCAGAGAGTGGGTAAGAGCGTCAGTGTGTACGCCGTTGATAAAAGCTATGACATACACTATCACGATCTGGCCCAGCGCTATTCGCTTAGCGACCAAGTGTGTCGTCTCCGGCACCGCCACCGCAAATGCACCCACCGCCACCGCAACAGCAGTAGTGCCGCTCGACAGCCGACCCGGTCCGATCACCCACAGGCTCAAAAGGGCCGGCCCCAGGCTCTGGACCGTGGCATAGAGCGCAAGCCAGCAGCCCCTCAACGTGTCGCCCAGCGTTGCGTCTGTGACGACGAGAATGACGGTGACGTAGGAGAATGCTGGAAATGCTACGTGCGGTCGTCCGTAGAGTGTTGCGCAGCCCACCACTGTGCAGGCCAGGGCGGTCCGGAACGCCGCCGCTAGGCAGGTCCGCCACACGGCTCTGGCTCGGCTCGAGTTCTCGGAAATGAACGCCATTTTGTTGGACGAAAGTGAGGTTGGAGTTTGTTCTGGATTTTGTACCAAAGGGATTAGTGCAGGGCTGGCATTTATAGAGAAGATCGAAGGAAATCCCACAGCTTATTAGTGGATTGAAAGCATGTGGAAGACTCTCTCTCTCTCTCTCTCTCTAGTGGGATCTACGTATGTATGTACGTTATTCTTGTTGCTTCTTTCGGCAACTAAAACAAAGTAATAATCGTGGTAATTGGTGAATATTAATCACAGCCAAAAAGAAAAAAATATATAAAATGGTAAATACAAAGATGATAGTTGGTGGTATCAATATATATAAGTGCTTTTAGTTAGGTAATGTGATTAATGTCTTGTCAACTCAAAGTGTTGCAAAGTTTGTAACCAATAAGGGTTTTTTTGTTAATGCATTCAATTTTTATTTTTAATTTTAGATTTTTAACTTTTGTTTATGGTTTATAATTTATAATTTATAGTTTTTGTTTATGGTTTTTGCTAAAATGAAAAACCAACAACTATTTTTTGATTTTTTTTATGAAAAAAATTATTTTTGATAATCATTTTTATTTTATAATTTTTTTAATTTTTTTTAAAACTTTACAAATAAATTTAAATAAACTCATATTCGATAATTGTCGGTTCCAGATTTTGGCCCCAACCGTAGTGTTCCAGGTTCCAGCCCAGACCAGGCTGTCCTAATCCTAGGTTCTAGCCCAGACAAGGCAATCCCAGCAGTCCTGGGTTCTGGACCGGACCGGGCTGTCTCATGTTCCAGCCCGAACCTGGCGATCCCAGGTTCTGGTCTGGACCGGGTTGTCCCAAGTTCCAGCCTCGACCAGGTTGTCCCGGATTCTGGCCCGGACCAGGCGGTCCCGGATACAGGCCCTGACCGGGAGGTCCCGGTTTCTAGCCTTAACCTGGCGGTCTCGGGTTCCAGCGCCGACCTGGCAGTTCCGGGTTCCGGTGCCGACCTGGCGATCCCAAATTCTGGCCCTGACTGGGCTGTCCAAGATTCCAGCCCGGACCGGATTGTCATGGGTTCCGACCCCGACCGGGTTGTCCCCAGTTCTGGCCCCGACCTAGCGGTCCCCAGTTCTGGCCCCGACCTGGCGGTCCAGGTTTTTAGCCGAATCGAGCTATCCCGGGTTCCAGCCCCGACTGTGTGGTCCCGGGTTTCGGCCTCGACAAGGCTGTCCCGGGTTCCAGCCTCGACCTGGAGGTCCCAGATTCCGGCCCCAACTAGGCTATCTTGGGTTCTGGCCCTGACCGAGCTGTCTCGGATTCCAGCCCAGACGGTGTCAGTATGGGCAGTCTCAGATTCAAGCATTATTTGAGTTGTCTTGTATTTTAGCATTATGAAAGACAAAAAAAATATTTAAAAACTGAAAATGAAAATGACTTTTTAACGTTTGTATCTTTTAAAAGAAAAGTGAAAATGATTTTTAGTTTTTAAAAAATGAAAATGGTTATCAAACACTTTTTTGTTTTTTTTTTAAATAAATGAAAATGGTTATTAAACGCATTTTCATTTTTGGTTTTCAGAAAATTCAAAAACAAAAACTAAAAACCATAAATGAATAGATTATCAAACAACACCTAAACTAATTTACTACTTCAATATAATAACATGCAATATTTTTTTTTGGTGGCCAGATTAAGATCGATTTTGTTTCATTTTTCTATCTTCATTCACGTTCTATTTATTAGTGATATAATATCATCTTAGTTAAAATATTATAGCAAAGAGACAGTCATTAAACTATAAAAGGAGGTGAAGAATAACTAGATAGACGGGTACTGGTCGATAAGAATGAAGACGAAAAGAAAATAAAAAAAAAAATGCAACAAAAGATTTCATCCCCTCTTTCCGGACTTCTTAGTGATGTTTATGTTTTAAAATAAAATAAAGTATACTTTATTTTTTAAAATGTATATCGTCACTAATAGTAATTATTAATGATATTTTATTACTGATTTATATATTATCCACATTTTAAAAAATATCAAATATACTTTATATAACAGTCGGGCTATATATATATATATATATATATATATTCAATTGTTACATACATATATATAAACTAGTATAATCGAACTTGATATGTGGTATACATGTTAAAAAAAAATTAATACGCACTTATAATATATATGACTAATTTATTAACAAAGCGCGCAAAAAAGAAACTATAAGATAAGTCTCTTCAATTTTGCAATATCTTGTGGCCATCGAATTGGACAAGCCGCCTATAACTTTTGACAAGGTGAGGTTTAATTAGATCAATGTATATGGAGACATAAAAAGTCTTCCATTAATCTGAAGTAGTAGTAGTCAGTATAGGATAAGGTTCATATTCCCCTTAGCTTTTTAATATTACAGCCATGTGTTTTAACTTTTTCTTTACGCTAAATTAATGTATTTCAGCTTTTCACAGGATAAGCTACTGAGGTCTAACTTTCATGCATATGTCTAATGTCTTCCTTGCTAATTAAATGACCCACATAGTGGAAAATACGTATCCCTTTTCCAAAATTTTCCATAAGTACTGAGATATATAAAGATAACAAATATGAATTAATTAGCTTTTGAACCTATTAATTACGATATAAATGGAAGAATTTAATCCATAAGCATTAATACAATGCTCGAGCATTGCAAGCAGTTTTGGACAGACCATACACAACTGTGCTAGTTTTTAAGCTAACTTTAATGTAATTACTAAATAAAGAATTTTTTTGCTGGACGGAGTTTCTAGCATTCCGAATTATATGTAATCCAATCTCAAATATTGCCTAACATAAGCATTTTACATTAATATATATATATATATATATATATATATATATAATAACTCTCTAATAAAGGATTTTTGGATTTTAATAACTGAAGAGGATTATGTACGTGGCAAGTATTAAACAGTGTCAAATTCCATATAGGATTTTAGATTTGAATTCATATATTATTTGTCACTACATCTAATGATTAAATATTTCTGATTAGAAATTTCTCATCTTAATTAACACCATTATATGCATATATGTCTTCGTGTGTGTATATATATGTATGTATTTTAGTTGATATATCAAGCTGTCAAGCGACCCCAATCAACGAGGTGGGTTAAATAGGACCTCTAAATTAATTGTAATTTTTGTTGTTGAACTAACTGTAATAAGTAGACGTAGCAGAAAAATTGATCAACGCGGATGGTTATATAGTCAAGCGGAGAAATCCAAAGAAAACGCCCACAGACTAAATGGAGCTTGAACAACGTAGTTTGTCGTCCAATTTGAAGAAAATTGAAGCAAATGTCGGAGGCAACAAAACGAAGATAAACAAAATGAGTCGTATAAATTATAATTAAGAGAATGTAAAGTGGGGTTTCCATAGATTTCCACCCAAAAATGGGTGTCCTAATTCTTCAAAAAAAAAAAAAAATTGTGCTCCTTAAGGCAAGGGAAGGGTCAAGGTGGGAGAGGATTCTTATATCAAATAAAATAGTAGCAGAAAAAGTTAGTTAAAAAGCAAACTAATGCTGTTTTGAGCTTTCTTGTCTCATCTAATATAGTACGGAAAATAAGAAAGAAGAGCTTGACATTTTATTTTTTGGGGGTGTCCTAATTTGCTTACGTAGTTAAAGAAGCTCGATACCATTCTTCAATGGAAATTAAAATCTATGGAATTAGATGGGGCATATTCAGTTTGTGAGGGCTGACGTCTAAAGTCGAAACTCAAGAAAAAATATTGAATTTCATGGAGAAAGATTAATGAAGCAGCAATTGTGTGGCCTCATAATGTGGGATCTTATGTAAGAAAGTGGCATCCGTTTGTCGGTATACTATAAGATATTGCACGATATCTAGTGGTGCTTATATATTTAATAAAATAATCATTAAAATTAATCAGTTTTTAGAAATTGTAATCCACTAGTTTTAAACGGTTGGATAAACCCCATCTAATGGCTAGAATTATTTGTCAAATTTTTTTTGTCAAATCCGTTTTACATGCTCGTTCAACATATCTTATAATTATTTAATTAAGATACGAGTGTATTTGAGGAAGTCATTTTCTACTCGCAACGTTGGGCTTCTTATATATGTTGCCAGACTAGTGCCTGATTATTTATGCTGGATTTTATAAGAATATATTTCGTTATGAGTAGAAATATCATTGATCTCTCTTAAAGTTTACTATAATTACACATAGACCCAGCAAAATTGTATTTTTATCACTCACCTCCTTTGTCATTTATCAATGCACATTAGTAAAAAGTAACGGTCAAAGGGGATATTCGACATTTTGCATCGAGTAATATTATTGACCTTTCCCTAAATTTTGCTAAAATTAATCAAAAATTCCAATAAAATTGTTTACTAACAGTAATTACCTCTCATGCCATCTACCCACATTAGTTAAAAGTGATTATCAAAAGTTATAATAGACGTTTTAACATACTGTAATAAAATATCATTATTGTTTATATTTAATTTATTACTTACTACATTATAAAATTAACAATATATATCATTTTAAATTTTTATTCATCAATCTAATCTATTCGTGTCATTTTGGATCAATTTTGAGTTAAACAAGTAATTTTTTAGTTGGATCTGACCAAATTTAGCATGACACATTAATACCACACAAATTTTTAAGTATTTGAGTTTACATATTTTAAAAGGAATGCTTAACGAGTAGAATTTGGTAAACAAATTTTGATATGAAAACAATATAGCATGATACACGACATTAATACTAAAATTAGTTTAATACGACACGAATCAGCACGTATTTTTTAAAATTTAAATTTGCATATTTCTATATGAATATCATACGACACATGGCGTTGTCAGATCTATTATTAGTGGCTGATAATTTATAATCATGTTGAAACTACTAGATTAATTAGCAAGTCATTCTTAAATTCTGTAAATTTGTCATGACCTAAATAACCACTCTTAATTTAAATCAATTAATTTTTAGAGATGCATAACTAAAAAAAATTTGACATTCATTTAAAAGTCATGAATAATATGAATTAACAAATTTTTTTGGATACAACCCTTCATTTTTTGTACGTAATAATTTATTTTAAGATAAAAGTTTATAAGGCTTTAGTCACTTTTGGTGGTAGGAGGGATTTTAAGCTTCTAATATTTATGGGAAATTTTATTTTCTTTGAAGGGCATAATTTAACATGGTCAAGTATCTGACCCAACCCGATCGGATTTGGACAATGGGAATCCGAGACCGGTTTTGAATATTTTGCACAAGCCTACAACAGGCAAATCCATCATAAAAATAATTTTCCGATACCCATAAGTACCTTTACAAAATTTGCATAGGGGAAGCAAGTGATGAAAACTAATTTTGTTGAGATTTATGTGTAATTATACCAAATTTTAAGAGAGATCGATGATATTATTTGAAGCAAAATGTCTAGTATACTTTTTGACTTAATGTGGATAGACGACAGAGGAGGCAAGTGATGAAAAACAATTTTATAATTAGGATCTATTTGTTTTTATAGCAAATCTTAGAAGAGATTTATGATATTTTTTCATATGAGGAATGTTCTATGTACCAATGGATTTGACAAATCGTTCTAACATCAATTGAATGTTAGATTAACCACATTACATGTTCAGGATGCTTTGTCAAAAATATTTGTGAAATCTATAAGCACATGAAAACAAACCTTAGAAAAAATACACCATGTCATCTTAATCAGAATTTTTTTTATCAACTTTTTTATTATTTTAAAATTTTAAATTTAAACATATCTCAGTGGTCTACAGGGATTTAGATTGACCTAAGATAGCCCTCCTTTAGCAATAAAATATGTTAATAAATTTAAATACCACTTTGCAATTGATTACATAAGCTGTCGTATCTGTTCGGAATCCCAAAGGTCACCTTTAAGTTTGTCTGACTTATTGACCCATTAAATAATTTTTAAGCCTATGATTCCGCTAAAGATAAGTTTTTTTTTTTATTAAAAAAAAAAAGTGCCTGACTTAAATATTTTTTTTCTTTTTTTAAAAAGTAGTCATAATAACACTACTATAATTAGATCTTGTTGCACACTTCCTTTATGGTTAAACATTTTAGCGTCATCATTATTAGGAGTGTATAAAAAAATCGACTAACCGATTAAAACAACCGATCAAATCCAATCTAACATGTTTGGATCAGTTATTTTAGTATAATTGGATTTAATTGGTTTTGAAAAATCAAAGACTGAAGTTCAGTTAGTTTGGTTCAGTTCGGGATGTTAAAAACCGGTCCAATCTGATCTGATCCGATCCAATCCAAACCGACTATTTTTTATTTTACAAAATATATGACAATTAGTTTAATAATATTTGTATGTAAGCTTTGTTATATTAGCTTAAATTTAGAGTTGGATTACTGGATTATTGTATTAATGTAGTAATTTTGTTTTGTTTTATTTTAGTTTAATATGTTTATTTGTTCTGTTATTTTTTTAATCATTTATGTGTTTGGTTTTAAAAAATATATATAATTTTTTATGGATTATTTAGTGGGCACTTTATGTGTTAGGTTTTGAAAAAAAAAATATAATTTTTAAAAAAAAATTTAAGCACTACAAAATTTTGTTATAAAAAAATAACTCAAATGTGAAATATTCAAAATAAAAAAAGCTCAAAAATTAAATTTTAAAAAGTCTAAAAAAATTAAATGTAAGTTGAAGCCAAACCGATCCAATCCAATTACTATTTGGATTGGATTAGATTAGCTTTAATATATAGATCAGATCGGATCGGATTGGAAAAGAAAAAAAAAACGATCACTAATTAGATCAGATTGGTTATTTCTAAAACACGTCAGAGCCTAACCGATGCACACCTCTAATTATTATTATTACTATTATTTTATGTTTTAGCTACATTAAAAAATCATAATTATCAGTGGAAACAAGTGCCGTTTGCCGGACATGTAAAGAAAGTTTCCATTCAAAGAAAGAATGAGTGAACTGTGTGGAATTGCGAGAAAATCTACGATAGTCGTCTTCTAGAGTACTTCCACATTCACAAATATGACACTACTACAAAATAGGGTCAAAGACGACGGTTAAAATCCGTCGTCTTACGTGTTTAGACGACGGACACGAAACCGTCGTCTAATTAGGCTTCGTCAATACTCAAAAAACATCGACGAGTGTTACAAACCGTCGTCTATGGTTAAATATTGACGACGGTTTTTACTATAAACCGTCATCAATAATAACACAAAGACGACGGTTCATAAGAGGAACCGTCGTCAATAATAAACACAAAAGACGACGGTTCCTCTTATGAACCGTCGTCAATAATACAACAAAGACGACGGTTCATAAGAGAAACCGTCGTCGTTTTTCTATTATTGACGACGGTTAATAAACCGTCGTCGAAAATAATTATATATATTTTTTTAATTTATATAAATTTTTGGAAATA
>QANX01002038.1:47736-79041 GCA_003254975.1 Ochetophila trinervis | reverse complement strand
AGCAAAGTTATAGCCAATCCAAACCCCATCCATATAATCTAATCCCGGTAACAAAAAACAACAAGCAGGCTGAGAACCAGCAATGGCTATCTCTTTGAAAATGGTGGTCCATTCCTTTTGCATGGTTTTTCTGGTGACCTTCTTCATAGAGCTTGGACAAAGCCAAACTCAGTGCGAAGAAGTACAATCCTGTGGTCACCAACGTATCCGATTCCCATTCACACTTAAAGACCCTCAATCAGGTTCTCGTGGGTATCCTGGGTTTGAGCTATCTTGCACTGAAAAAGGTACAGTTCTTGAGCTCCCAATACCAACAAAATTCTACGTAAGAAAGATAGATTATAAATCTCAGGTAATTGAATTATATGATCCAGAAAATTGTCTTCTGGGTAAGCTTTTAAAGGGTCTTGATATATCAGCTTCTCCTTTCCACTTGGATGATAGAATGTATAAGTATGACTATACCTTGTTCAATTGCTCTGCTCTTGAAAGAAACAGACAATATGGTCCGATGACTTGGATCCCCTGTCTCAGTGGTCCAAACTACTATGTTTATGCACTTCCATCTTTAAATTCCATTGAAGAATGGCCTCTGATGGGTTGCACAAAGATGTTTAACAGAAGTAATGTTCCTTATAGTATTTATGACGAACACTATTATAATACTCTGCTGTTGAAATGGTCTGAGCCACACTGTGGACATTGTGAAGCGGCCGGAACTAAGTGTAGGTTCAAGAACAATATTACCAGAACTGAAACTGAATGTTGTCCTCTCAAAACAAATAAAGGTACCTTCTTTTTCTGCTTCCAGTCAAGCAAATGTAGTTCATAAAATTCTTATAGGTTGATTTTATGCATAATTGACTATGTTAGTAGATTTTCAATTTATGACATGTGGACTTTAAACTGTGCTGCTACTTACTTTTAGCTGCAGAGATTGATCTAATTGAGAGATTGGTATGTATGAATCCAATTGGGTGCATTAGGCTCTCTCATATAGAAAGAAACTGTTTAGAGGAAACTATATGTGCAATATATAAAGACTACGCTAATTGATTTCGCAAATATGAGTAATTGATTATATTGTTCTCTTTTGCAGATAAATCAAAACAAATTGTGGCCACAGGTGAGTTGTCTAGTTGATCTTTAGTAAGTTTGATGTCAGATTATGTTAGAGATCTTTACTCAAGTTTTTATCTGCAGGTACAAGTCTTGGTGCGTTTTTCCTCGTAGTACTTATTCTTGTAACTTACCGCGCTTACAGATCTAGAAAACAGGAAAAAGAGAATCAGCTGAGAGTTGAAAGATTTTTGGAGGACTACAAGGCTCTCAAGCCAAGCAGATATTCATATGCTGATATAAAGAGGATTACTGACCAATTCAAGGACAAGTTGGGACAAGGAGCCTATGGAACAGTGTATAAAGGGAGGCTCACTGCTGATCTCTTTGTTGCTGTGAAGATCCTAAACAATTCAAAGGGAAATGGGGAAGAGTTTATAAATGAGGTCGGAACAATGGGTAGAATTCACTATGTAAATGTGGTTCGTCTGGTTGGCTTCTGTGCTGATGGATTTAGAAGAGCTCTTATTTATGAGTTCCTGCCAAATGGTTCACTGCAGAAGTACATAGCTTTACCAGATTCAGACTCTTTTCTTGGTTGGAAGAGACTGCAAGATATTGCTTTAGGCATAGCGAAAGGAATTGAATACCTTCATCAAGGATGTGACCAAAGGATCCTCCACTTCGATATCAAACCTCATAATGTTCTGCTAGACAACAACTTTATTCCGAAAATTTCTGATTTTGGTTTGTCCAAGTTGTGTGCCAAGGATCAAAGCACAGTGTCAATGACTGCTGCTAGAGGGACCATGGGTTACATTGCACCTGAAGTGTTCTCCAGGAACTTTGGGAGTGTATCCTATAAGTCAGATATTTATAGTTTTGGAATGTTGTTGCTTGAAATGGTAGGAGGGAGGAAAAATACAGATGTGACAGCAGATAACACCAGCGAAATTTACTACCCAGAATGGATATATAATCTTCTAGAAGAAGGAGAAGATCTTCGGATCCACATTGAGGAAGAGGAAGATGCTAAAATTGCAAAGAAACTTGCAATTGTAGGACTCTGGTGCATCCAGTGGCACCCAGTGGATCGTCCTTCCATGAAAGTTGCGGTTCAAATGCTGGAAGGAGGAGACAAATTGATCATGCCCCCAAATCCTTTTGGTTCTACAGGTTCAAAAAAACCTAGGACTGCAAGACATATGAACCTAGAGTTAGAAGCCATAGAAGAGGTAGAATGAATATTATATTGACGAGTGGCACTTTGGCTTCCCTGGAACCCAGCTGGAGCTGAAGTGGAAGAACTGATCTGGCATGGGAAAACCAGATCAGTTGGTTGCTGGTTTTTTAGTTCATTCTAGTTAGATTATAAAGCTTTTTTGGCAGCACAAGTAAGCTTGATTATTATGTGTTTTAGGAGCTTAGGTTAGCTGAATTAGATATGGCATGTGATGCAAAGCTAAGGCCTCGACAGTTGTGGTTCAGATGCATCTGTTTTGATGTCAATGAATCTCGGTTTCTAAAGCTTAAAGAAAGCTTAAGATGACATGTGTTAAGTCATAGATTAAGTGGCCTTAGGACTGAATTTACATGCCTAAAGATATGGATTTGAACCAGCCAAGTCTGTCACCATTTGCAGCATGGCTGCATCTGTTGTTGACAGATTATTTGTATAGTTATCTGTGCAACTTTTGTATAAAAATACCAAATTATCAATGAAGTAGTTGGTTGATTCTTGCTGCAATTTGGCTTCTGTTTTCTTCTGTTTTTCAGCTTATGTTTAGTGAGGTTTGAAACACTTTTCTTCTTTCTCTTGGGTGAAACTCTTGGCCTGAACCTTTCATATAGCAGCGGAAATTTGGTTGTACTTGAATGCAAGTTTAATCATTCATCTTCTTCCAACACCGGTTCATAGTTTGTAAATTAAAGTGTAAGTCGAAATAGAACATCTGAATGGGGAAAAACCAAGGAATGAGCAATTGGCTATTCTAAAAGTATTTGCAGATAATCTAATTTTTCATCTACTATCTATATGCTGTGAATCAATCTAATTAACTACAGGAACTTGTTTTAAGCAGCATCATTTGCTCATTTACTTGCAACAGCCAGTATTGTTGGCGACGAAGCAAGAGAAATACTGACTCTTATCTTTATGGCCTTAAAGGATACGAAGGAATATTGTTAGAAGACGTAAAGAGACAAATTCATATTTTTTCAGCAGCAGCATAGATGAAAAGATCAATATTTTTGAACTGCATTGCATCAATGGTGACCTTTATAGCTCCCCATATCCATGGTGAGAAGTACTTCAACACCATCTTCACCTAAGCAGTTTAAAGCCCAATACTCACTACATAAAAATGGCTTCGGCTTTGTCTAAAATCCCATCTTTGTAATTTTATTTTCTCATATGATAATTATTTTGTTTAAATAAGATGAATGTAACTCTATAATTCATATTATCCAAACTGCATTCTTCAAAGCCAAAAAGTATGTCAAGATAAGCTCTACATTAAGAACTGTTTTCATGACTCCACTGAAATGGATCAAATAAATAAAAATTACCTTTCAACTGGGTTGGGAGCTGAAGAAAAGGACATCCGAGGAAGAGTAAAATATGCTAATTTTCTGCGGTTTGGTGCATAAATTCTAGTTTTGCTGAAATGGGTGTTGGAAAAATATTCATAGAAGAGGTTTGGACGCTGAGGAAGCTGAGCAGAAGCAAGAGCTGCCTTAGTGGAAAATATACCAATGCAGAACATACAAAGAAAGAGAGAGATATTATGAGAATATCTCTCAATTAGAAATTATATTTTTCTTCAGAATATGCTTTCCGGTTTTATGGGGTTCTGCACCAGTCAACTAAACTACTTTGTTTTTTTGGGTAAAAACTAAACTACTTTGTTAGTATCTCATAAATGGCTTTTACTATACATATAATATAATCGAAAAGTGGTCCAAACTAATATATCATACATCCCACATCAAAAAAGGTAAGAAGAGTGCACTTGAATTGCAAATAATAAAGAAGTTAATTAAAATAAAATAACAAATATTTATTCAAAATATCTCTTTAACCAAACNGGAAAAAAAAAAAAAGGCCCCTCCCCCCCACCCCATTACTTCTCTCCCTATCTTCCCAACTGACTTTCTTCTCTAATCTCTCATTTTCCCTCCCTCAATTTTTTTCACATCTTCCTCTCTCAACTTTCTCCTCTCTTTTCATTCTCTTTTCTTTCCCTCGTTTTCCTTCCTCTATGCTTGCCTCTTCCAAAATCTCTAAATTTTCTCTCCACCTTCTCTTTTTCATTTTCTTACTACACTTTCTCTCCACTTTTTCTTTTACCATTTTCTACTTTTTCCATATAGTTTATGTCACTTAACTCTCTAATTACACTTCATCTCAATGCAATTTCACACTATTACATTCTTTTTCTACTTCACTCTTTTAATTCTCATAGGCAATTTATAATTTCACTCTTCAAATAACACTACTGGCATATAGATAAATGAGCTGTTCCACAAGCTATCATATAAAATTTTATTTATGTCCTTATTTAAGGCTTAGAAACTGAAATTTTTAATGCCATTATTAAAAGGTATTTTTTCTTTTTCTTTTTTTCATTTTCTATTCAATGAAATTATGGGTTTGCCAAAAAAAAGTCAAATAGTAAAAATAATATAATAAATTTGTTATTTTGATTAATTTACTAGTTTTCTTAAATTTCAAAATTCTATGTTGATTTTAAAATTGTACATCTTTCAAATCTCATATAGGTAAAATTTGAATTATTATATTTATTTTCTGATTATTTTTCTAAAAGTCATTTTTCTAAAAGTCACTTTTTTATTCTACTTACTTTTAATTTCATAATATAGAAGAATAAATAGTATTAGAAAATAAAAAAATAAAAAAGTTATTTTTCTTGTAGTATATTTAATTTTTAACTAAATTGTTCAAAGTTTTCTCTTATTGCAAACATATTTTTGAATTAATTGTTGTAAGGTTTACAAGTCAATTTTCTAAAAAAGTTACCTTTTTTCTTAACTTTAATTTTATAATATAGAATTATTGTATTAGAAAAAAAAAAGTCATATCTCTTAAAAGACATTTTTTGTTTTTTTTTTCTACATATATTAATTTAACAAAGAAGTATCAGATAAAAAAGAGACATTTTACACAAAAATAAAACTCATTTTTATGCAGTTGTAAGAAGACTTCATTTTGTGAAAAAAAAAATCGTCATTTTTTAATGATTTATTAGTTTTGTATATTTTTGTTTCGTATTTTAATAAAAACTAGAATTAATGATAGCATGTGGAACAAACTATTTACCAAAATAACAATAAAGTGAAAAAGTAAAGAGTGAAACTAGAAACAGCAACGAAAATTATTGAGATAAACTAGAAACCAGAAAAGTAATAAGAATTTGCAAAGAAAACAAATATAAAAAGAAAGTAGAGCAAGCACCTAGACAGAAAAAGTATAGTTTGTTTGGGAAACAAGTGAGAAGAAAAGTATAGCTGAACTCAAAATAGAGAAAGTTGCAAGATAAAAATGGAGAAATAAAAGAGAGAAAAGAGCATTGAGGAAGGAAAAAAAGAGAAAAAAGAAAATGAGAAAGAAAACCAGAGTCAGAAAATAAAGAGAAATTGAAGAAAGAAAATCAAAGAGAGAAAAATCAAAGAGGAAAAGAAAGCAAATGAAAGAGAGAGAGAGAGAGAGAACACACCACACCCCACAGAGGAAGGGAAAGAGCCAGGCAAATCCCCAAATGGCCTCCCCCCCCCACAACAACCAAAATGTCTAGCTTTTTTAACAATTATCCTTACAAATTAGTTAATTGGATTTCACAATTACACCCATTTATTCGTTTGCTCGAGAATAAGCACATAATCTATCTACCCAAAGACCAACTTATTTTCTGCTTCTGCTGCTGATGCAAGCTCAGTAACGAGGCCAGACACCTGAAATCATAAACATCATTTGAGCTGTCTTTTTTACAACCAATGCAAAAATTGTGATAAGCAACACTGTATAGACGAGGAGTCTAATTTACTACCGCCATGGCAAACCCAGATTATTATTATTCAACTTTATCCTCTTTAAGAATGTACAGTAAAAATTGAGAGGAATGTTATTTGGAAATAGAAAGCTTACCTCAATACGGTACACTCTGTCTGCACAACTACAACTGTTGCCCCCCCGGATGACGAGCACCTATATCAGCTTCTCTAACATCTGCTTCTCAGAAATGTAAGGCCTTGTAGCAGTAGCACTGAACAATTACCATTTGGCTAGCTTTAGAAAAAACAGAAAATTTATTCAACAGGAAGTAGCTTGCTTTTGACCATCACAGAAAATAAGAAATTTCAGACAGGAAATACATTAATTGCAGAGATTGCACTTGCCACAAATGGTACCTCCTTAAGGCAGCATACATCCATCTCAATCAGATCCTTTAGACTACCAGAAGCTCCATTGACAGTTTCCTAAAAAGTAAAAAATTATAAAATTATTTATTTTTATTTTTATTTTTTTTCATTACTTTTTTTGTATTTTATTTTAACAAAATTAGTCAATACAGATAGTATTTATATTTATAATTTTGTAGAGGTAAAACAAAGAGAGCAATGAGAAAGACAAAGAAGATAGATAAATTAAATAGAGAAAATGGAGAAAGACAATAGAAAGACAATTAGAGAGAAAAAAATTGGAGAAAGTAAAGTAGAAAGAAAAAATAAACAGGAAATGTGGAAAAGGGTTGATGACAAAGATTCATGCCCCTGAAGAAGCTTTTATATGTACAAAGATTCATAACCACTGCACAATAAAATATATGAGGTTAATGATTAAGCAGATATGCACAAACTACTGGAATTAAGAAATTGTCAAATCTGTTGAAAATGTATTTGATTTTCAAAAGGTTAAGATTTAATTTTATTTTAACAAAATTAGTCAATACTGATAGTATTTATATTTATAATTTTGTAGAGGTAAAACAAAGAGAGAAATTAGAAAGACAAAGAAGATAGATAAATTAAATAGAGAAAATGGAGAAAGACAATAGAAAGAAATTAGAGAGAAAAAAATTGGAGAAAGTAAAGTAGGAAGAAAAAATATACAGGAAATGTGGAAAAGGGTTATTGACAAAGATTCATGCCCCTGAAGAAGCTTTTCTATGTACAAAGATTCATAACCACTGCACAATAAAATATATGAGGTTAATGATTAAGCAGATATGCACAAACTACTGGAATTAAGAAATTGTCAAATCTGTTGAAAATGTATTTGATTTTCAAAAGGTTAAGAAGCTAATATCATCTCCTGAATTTACTTGTACTCATTTTTTTTTTTTTTTTGTTACCTTGTACTATGTATATACTATTCTAGAAGTCACCAAAAGTCACCAACTGGCAATATCATATTAGCATATGTCTACATTATCAGCAACTTCATTTCATGAACCGGAATAATAAATCAGTTCAAAGAAATACCTTTAGATAATTTCCATCAAGAGCTATAGGCTATAGCTAAGCTACAATCTGCAGCAGCACAATTGCAAAAACAAACAGCTGCAAAAGGACGTGACTCCATATTGCATGACAAAGCCGCAGTACATTCAACATCATATTAGCATATGTCTACATTATCAGCAACTTCATTTCATGAACCGGAATAATAAATCAGTTCAAAGAAATACCTTTAGATAATTTCCATCAAGAGCTATAGGCTATAGCTAAGCTACAATCTGCAGCAGCACAATTGCAAAAACAAACAGCTGCAAAAGGACGTGACTCCATATTGCATGACAAAGCCGCAGTACATTCAACAGCTTCTACATGTCTTCCTGCCTGAAATGCTTCATTCCCTGCAGCCTGCAACCAAGCAACACAGAAATATTTACAAAAACAATAACCTTACAAATTTAACTGCACAAATTTGAGAAATGAAAAAGATTGACAATACTTTATGAAGTAGTACAGTGACAGCTAGGGGTAGTGATGATTCCAGAATTTTGCTTCCATTTCCGGATAATATACCAAGTGTTAAGAACACCAAGCCCAAAAAGAATCATCTTTCTCATAGTAATTTGGATTAAAAAGTGAAAACAACTGGAAAACTAGGGTTCACAAAAGCAAGTAAATTGTCTAATGTCATAGAAAGCATCTCATCTTGTTTCTGTAATGAAGCATGACCCTCCTCAAGCCTTCCTAGACAACAATAGGATTTGAAAATAACACGGAACCTCCAGTGCCTAAAGTAAAAGTACTTCGAGAAGAGGTCAGACATCATATTCCGCTTACTAAGCCCCTATCATATAGAATGATAACAGTTTTCTGGCATTCCCTGATACACATAGAATGCTTCTTATTATTTTAAAAGTTTTGTGATAACCCATATTTCCAATATAAAGGAGTGACAGTTCCCAAAAATATCAAGGATACTTAATGGATTGGTAGTGCACATACTTAAAAGATAAGTATTTGCACTTCAATCTTGGAGATCATCAAAATTCTTCCGCAATATATGCAAAAAATTAACTAGAATGATAATCATTTAACCTTTGCGAAGAAGTTTATATATATCTCGGCCCTTAGCCTATATCAATTAGATTGTTGAAATAAATAATAAGGAATAATTATGAGAAAATAAATAATATACACTCACGTTTTATTTTCTTTTGGTGATACTTCGTTTATATATATCTCGGCCCTTAGCCTATATCAATTAGATTGTTTAAATAAATAACAAGGAATAATTATGAGAAAACAAATAATATACACTCACGTTTTATTTTCTTCTGGTGAAACTTCTCAGCAGGTGAGACTTCTCAACCTTGGTTTATGTTTCCAATTGGAGTTACCTGATTCCCCTGCCTGTCCACCAATTTTTAAAAAAAATTCATCCTGCATAGTGAAAAAAAAGTGCATGATGAACTAAACAATCAGCTTTGTCAGTAAGTAGATATAGATAAGAGAAAATTTCATAAACATATGAGACTGCGACTAGAATCTAGAATGTGTAGCAGAGTCAAAGTTGAAATAAATGAAAACACACAATAAAGACGGATAACAGATACTCAACGGATTCATTATGGCGTTTCACAGAATGAATAAATAACTTTCATGTAAAACCCTAGAACATGAATGAGCCACTAAAATATTTAGGAGCTATATCACAATCACAATTATTAACAGGATATCAGTTGAAGCAACAAAATTCTGAGTATTCATAACAATAAGTTTGGTTGGCATCCTAAGACAGAGTAATTAAAATTCACAAACTTCAACCCCCTGTAAAACCTAACCTCAAACCTTCCTAGACAAAAATAGGATTTGAAAATAACACGGAACCTCAGCAACTAAATCCAATACATTCTCCAAATCAGTGTGTTTTCCTTTGCAAAAGTTCAGCAGAAAGATTCTTTCATGTGGACACTTTGTGTTGACAATGAAAACACTAATAATTTTGGGAACATAAAAAAGGGATATAAATGGAAAATAAGAAGAAAACAGAAGAAAATCTGTAATGGCATACAAATAGAAAAAGGAAAAGTAAAAATAGATGTAGCATCTTGACAGCAAATAGCATATACAATAATAGAACAACACTGTATCTTATGTAATTGAGATGTCCCAGGATAATGTAACTGTGACAAAAAGTATGAACTTTGGAGCAAAACAACAAGCTTCAGCACATCATTTATTAAGGTAATATTTTTGTTCTCCATAAGTTAATGAAAAAATTCATGTGCATATGTTGTTTTACTTGTATATTGACCAGAAAGTGTAATATATTTCTTCTTGACCTAGGTCTGAGCATTCCACAATACTTCCTGGGATGGAAACCTTTTACTTTAAATAAGATACGAATCTCAAGATAAAATAATGACTCCAACTGAGGATTACAGTGACCACGTGACCTTTCATGAATTTAAATTTCATATATATAAGAATCTGATGAACCATATATGATGAGGTAAATTTTCATATAAAATGTGCATATGACTCTGTATTTGTGTGTGTGTGTGTGTGTGTGTGACATGTGTATCTATATTCGAATGAAATTACCATACCTGAACCTTTTGTACGCTATCAGAGGCTTCAACCACAACTTTTCAGTCTACACAGACATCATTCCCTGACTGCAGACTCTTCTTAAAAAAAGGTGTTTGATCTTCGACTTCCCCAAGTTCAAAGTAACAACTGTAAAAGTTATTACAGTTGAAATGCATTAGAAAAGCAAAGTTGAAAGGAAAAAATAACAAGCAAAACAACAGATGCACATGAAAACTATGAAAAATGAAAAATGGTGCCGTTAAAGTACTTCAATTTACAATTAAAGAATACAATATCTAATATATAAAATGCGAAACTAAGAATAAGGAGAAGAAGAGAGATAGAGAAGAAAGAGAGGAAATGAGAGGAGTCTGAATTTGAAAGGGAGAGAGAGACATTCAGTTTGAATAGTAACCGTTGTAAATAGCCGTTGTCTCTCCAACGGCTATTTTCCAAAATTTAGAAAGAGTTGACCACACAAGTAGAGGAGAGTCTGAATTTGAAAGGGAGAGAAAAACTTTCAATTTTGAATAATAGCCGTTGTCTCTCCAACGGCTATTTTTTCAAAATTTAGAAAAGAGTTGACCACGCAAGTAGATAGCCTGAATTCAAAAATCCCTCACTCCCAAAAAAATTAAAAACAAAATAGAATTACCAAAAAGAGCCATCAGAGAAACACCAGGAAACTGCAAGAATTGCTTCAAGCATACTTGTATTTTGTGGCAGAGCAAAAACTCCAACATTAATACGATAGGCTACAATTCCAATCGCCAAGTCGAAAAGTTAAAACATCACCAACTCTGTGCAAAAAAAATAAAATTCATAAATTTCAAAACAATAAAGAGCATATCACCTGTTGAGCCCGTTCCACCGTGGGTGCAAGAAAAACACATACATTCTTCTGGGGTTTACGTATCAAGTGCCCTAGTTCGTGGGTCTTCCCACAACCGGTCCCCAAATGCACGATTCTGTTCTCCTCCATAGCTTTCTTGCAAAGCTCAAGCTCGTATTTCCTACCGATTTTCCTAGGGTTTTTCTCTGAACTCCTGAACTCGACTCCTCATCTTCACCGACCACACCAGCGAGACCCATTGACGGCTACCCAAAACAGCGAAGAAGTAGAAAAAGCAGCAGCGCTGGACTCTGTTCCAGAATCGGTGAAGAAGATGAACGGGATTCGCCGGTAGGGGCTCAAGCTCTGCGCCTTGGCTTCGTCTTCGTCACTCTTTTGGTTGCTCTGGGTCTTCCGGAGTGTAACCACTAAATCTATATATAAGAGAATTAATAAACGGCTAACTTTTTTCTCGCTGGGTCCTATTAGAAAATGCGCTTCAGTGGAAAGTGGGTATTTTTTTTATTTTATTTTTTTGGTGACCAAAAAGCATTACATATTATAAATATCTATGTTTACCAGAAAAAAAAAAAAAAAAAATATATATATATATATATACACGCACACACAATATATCATATGTTGATAAATATTCTGCCCATATTTATTTTTATGTTGTTGAGTAAAAATTAAAAAGCAATTTCAAATTTCAAATATCAAACATTTTTTTTTATGCTAATTATACATTTTTTGTCTTTTCTTTTTGTACAATACCAAATAATGTACTATATTATTACAAGATAGTTTAATACAATACAGTTAGTACGATACTAACAGTTCATTTGGTATGTTGTATTGTATTAAATTGTATTGTAATATATTATATAATACATTTCATGTGTTTGGTACAAAATTGTATTAAAATATATATACAATATAATATTTGATATACTATAGTATTTTATTGGACTATTTTATTAAAATTTAAAAATTTTAACTTTTAACTAAAATTTTTATTTCAACTTTATTAAAGATTTAAATTTTAATTTTTAACTTTTAGCTTTTAACTTTTATAAAGCTTTTAATTTTTAATTTTATTAAAAATAAAAATTATAATTTTTAATATTAATTTTTTTAATACTTATCATTGGTGGTGAGTTTTAAAAATATTAAAAATAAATTAATAGTAAATATAATTTAGATTATGGATTTTACTTTTGCTTTTTTATTTTTAAACTTGGCTATCAAAAATTGCGGATAAAACAATAAAAATTATAAATATAATCTAAAATAACGATATAAAAAAATATATATATTCAATACTAACAAATTTATGGCTAGCTAAAAAAATAAAGCATAAAAAAAATTTAAAAATTTGACAGTAGATATGCTCCAAAAAAAAATAAAAAAAAAAAACTGTATAGAAAAATTTACATGTGCAAAAAAAATAATAAAATATATTATTTAATATAAAAAAATTTTAATATATTAGTTATACATCATATTTTATATTAAAATATTAAAATATATTATATAATACTATACAAAATTAACACTAACTAATTTTAAATAATACATTATATCAAAATAATAATTTCTTATTTATTATGATACCAAATAAACCATAAACGTAACTGAAAAGACCGAGTGTGCATTAATAGTTTCTCTTCGTTTCCTTTCTTTTTTTATTTTCTTTTTTTGGTTCCCTTCCAGGGGAGGGGCATTAATGTAGAGAAAAAAATACATATGTAAACTACAAAAATTCAAAAAGAGAATAAAACAAAATAAAGAAAAGTAAAAGTACAAAAATTGGATAAAGAGGAAGCTAAAAACTGGAAAAACAGAGAAACCTCAAACAGCCGCTGGACCTGAAGGCAGTGGAGATTTCCTACAAATGGGACACGTTGCATTCAATCGTAGCCATCCATCAATGCAATCAGCATGGAAGCAATGTTGGCATTCAGGTATGGTCTTCAGGGTCTCCTTGGGCCGATACTCGGACAAACAAATAGAGCAGGTTATATCATCGGGTTTGGGCAACCGCCGACTTTCACCCAAAACTATCTTTGGATAGGACTCGAGCGTTGGCCCATCAAGGCCCTCAACGATAATCGGATGCGGAGACACTGCCGAAGTGAAGTCCATAATGGGCTGAGGTCTCCCAGTTGCAATGGACTTGACTCTTCCAAAGAGGCAACACAAAAGCCCAAGAAAACACAACACTGCTGGTACTCCAACCCCTACAGCAACCGCATATCGGGCAGTTCTTGGAATTCCTATTAAAATTTAGTAAGATAAATTGATAAGAAATTGACTCTTAGTTTATTGCAAAACATCTCTATGGCGTAGCTTCAGGTTTTTGACTTATTAAAAAAGATTATAGGATTATTTTTCTTGGAAGTCCAAGTGGATACAAAACCCCTACTTTTCTTATGTTCAAAAGCTAGTGGATACAAAACCCCATGGTTCCCAAAGTTTCAAACACCTACGATATAATTTCGTCCCTACCATTGACCACCTTGGTTCTAACCTATCTAAGTAATTCATGTAATATTTTTATTTGAACTACAAATGTCAATTGTCTCTAATAAAAAAGAATTATTCATAAGAGTGGATTTGTTTGCATATGTTCTTCAACTTTTTTGATCATACAGAAAAATGCCATCTTATATTATATGGGAACCAAAAGAAAAGGAGAAAATCAGATGTACTCCTGAAGACCACGTGTATCAATAAGTTAAGTAGTAATAATTCTCAATTTGCGTATGCGAAGGAGTTTGACAAAATCAAATCTTTCTGGCTGATTGCACTCATTTAAAAAGTCAAATAAACAAAAAGCCATGATTGGAGTGTGGAACGCATTGAATGCACTTCAAATTCAAATAAGGAGCTATTCAGTTGAGCAGAAAACGAATAAAAAAGATGTAATTCAAAGAAATTAAAATTCTCTTCAAACTTTAGCAATTAAAATAATCTTTCGAGCTTATCTTTAACTGGGTTGCCTGTTACTATAAACTAGCTCATAAAAATAGAATTTTTTGACCGCATGCCACTATAATACATTAGAAATGGCTTGAAGTCGTCGGCATAATAAGTCGCATTGATATAATAATTTAAATGCCCCATCAATATATTGTGTTGGTACGATTGAAGTATGATTTAGTGTTGGTGACATCTGAGAATGGTTATATCTGCTATCTATGCATTAGGGACAACGAAAACAAACTAAACAAATTGACAACAATAATAAAATAATCTTCGAAGAAATTCAAACATATAGTTTCTTTATATATACAACAATTCGCAGCTTTTTAATTGGTTCATATTAGATAATGAAAGGGCTTGGTTAGGCTGGCCTTAATCTGACCTTGAACAAAAAAAAATCCCCTGATTAACCAGCCGGCTTCCAAGTTGTTATTTGGCATTAACATTGAGAATATGATGATATTTTTATATACCAACCCTTCTTTTTATAAAATATACTCACATTTCTAATTCTATAGCATGAGCATGAGGTTTTATGTAGTCTACATCTAAGGTCGAGGAAGTTATATTAGGTGAAAATGGTTATCTGCTATTTTCAGGATATGAAAAAATGCTTACGCACTCATAATATGACGCAAACATAATGAGAACGGCATTCCCTTTTTCTTGTAGAAAAAACTTCAGTCTTAATTCTATCTTTCTTTCATAATCTACAATAACTTTTTTTGAAAGCTTATTATTTGTTTTTCAAGTTTTATAATTCATGGAATTTTATTGAAAAAAATAATCCTTATTCATCAGATTATCTATTAAAATGCAAATTTAAACTTTAAGCAAGAACAGAATGAAAAATCAAGCTAGCCCTTCTCATACCCAAAACTTAAGCATACTATATATGTATTTGGCATTAACATATTAACAATACAATAACATATTAACATCCTAACTTTAAGGATGAGTTTTTGGTCTCTTTCTCAGCTTAAAGAGGGTCAGATTGGGCCAAAAAAATAGTTGTCATTCAAGGAAGCAAGATGCCCATGCCTTTTCACAATAAAAATTAATAAAGGGGAGAAAATACCAACTGAATTCTGCAAGAATTATTTCAAAAGTCTTTCATTTATTTTTCTAAAAAAGATGTATAAGTTTATTGTGTTTTATAATTGATGGTGTTTCATTTATAAACAACTAATTAACAACATTATAGCAAATAACTCAAATCAAGAAAAGATTAAAGAACAGAAAAGAATCAATCTTTAACCCCATCTCACCCAAAACAGCATAAACAACTTCTCTAAGAGCTTACCATAAAAGCATAAGATTAGATTGACAGCCTAAAGCTAGTTTGAGGAAAAGAAAGAAGTAAAGAATAATAACAAGATAATTTTTGAAAAGCACATAAAAAAATAAAAAATAAAAATTTACCTCGTCGAGGAAGATTAGAGCAGACAATTTCTCTACTAGAGTTGCTCTTGAACCCACATCGGCCACCCTGCAACTCACACTTCCCGCACGTGGGTACGTCCCACATTAGCCGGAGATCTTCACCGAGGTCCGATGACTCCATTTTCTCATAAAATGTCCACTGAACAGGAACAGGAAAAATTCCAACTGAATTGCATTTCGATGATAAAAGGCTCGCCACCTCAGCTGAAGATGTAGCAAATATTGTGTACGTTGAACCACTGAGGCAAGCTATAGGATTCAATTCGTATTTCAAATAGCTCGAGGAGCAATTAAAGAATATGAAATCTTGATAAAAATCACCACGAAAAGGAGAACCCGAAAGATTAAGGGAAAGAATTTTTTTAGGCAGACAATTGTTAGGATCATTGATCCAGATTTCTTGGGTTCCATAGTCTATGGCTTGGACAATGAATTCTCCAGAGTTTGGCAGCTTGATTAGAGTTTGGCTTTTTACGTCGCAGGACAAATCGAACCCCGGATTACCACATGACTTTGCCTGCCCACCGTTATTTACCCTGAAAGGAAACCGGATTTCCGGCTCGCCTACGCGACAAACAGCTGGTGTGCATACTTCTAAGCTTGCAACAAAGTATGAGAAGGAGAAGAAGAAGAGGAAGATGAAGGAAAGGATGACTATGAGAATATCCATTTTTCCCAATATAATATCTTGTTCTTGAATTAGAGAACTATAGGCAGAGCAGCAATATATACTCTGTTTATGTGATATTTTGACTTCATTTATAAGGCTTAGTCTTTTAAGTTTCCATACCTTAAAATATTGGCAATAATGAAAACCATGATCAATCTTACATCATACTGCTTTATTTGACATACCCAGCCAAAGCTTGAAGGAGTCAGCCTCACTGGTTTTCTGAGAAATTCAATCAATAAACGGCGAGATCATTATCGCACACGAGTCAAGAGTCAACGTGCAGTGTTTTATGCTCCTGTAAAGTGAAAACCAATCAAACAGTAATCACACCATTGAAATTTTGGGATGATCGAGTCAACGTGCAGTGTATTATGCTCCTGTAAAGTGAAAACCAATCAAACAGTAATCACACCATTGAAAATTTGGGATGGATTTACCAGGAGTTGAATATGACCCACAACCACCCAACAATCACCACAAGGGAACCAAATATTTTTTAGAGTGAAATTTTGGGCACATTTTGAGTTTAGTGAGACCAGTTCAAAATATTTGTAGACGGGTCCATTCATGCCATGTGCCAAACATCATTGTTGTTTTAATCCTTAAAAGTCTATTATTATTATTATTTGTTATCTTATAAGGTTTTGCAAGTTGCGTTCTCTTCATTCTTGGATGTCGTTTTTGGATTTTGCGGATTCTTAGGTTCTTGGCTCGGATTCACTTATACCAGTTTAGAATCTCTCTCTAACGGTGTCATTTCTCTTGTGCAGCCTAACCCTAAGGATTCTCATATCGTATATATTATTATGTTGGTTACTGTAGCCGCAGTCAGAGTATTGTGTTTACTTTTGTTAGGCAGAGATGCGATTTAGGATTTTTATGTATTCTTCTGTGTAATCTTCATCTTCTACATTTTCTGTATATCTGTGTATAGAAATCTTCAAAGTTTCTTGTTCTAGTTCTTTTTGTATTTCTATCTGAGTAATCTTTGGGGTTTACTATTTGTAGACTATCCTTGTAAACATTCTCTTCTTAATAAAATTTAGCACAAGCTCTGAAAGCAGAGCACCGAAAACGTAGACAAATTTATCTTGTGAACTTCGTAAATCCAGATATTGTTTCTTACTTTTCTTTAACAATCATAATAATTTTTAATTGGAATCCAAGAAATTTTCTTCCAGTGTAAAAATATGAGATGCTGTTTTGCAATTTTCTATAAAATAATTGCAGTACGAATGTGGCTAAAATGGCTGCGATTTGTTATGATGTTTGACATTTGAAGAAGCTGACTTTGATTTATGTAAATGGCATAAATAATGGAGCAGAACATCAACTCTTTTTTTTCTTTTAACAGGATTAGACCCATAATAAGTCTCTTTCCTATTTGAGAATATTTTCTTCAATTGCAACATTCCCACTACACGAAGGAATTCATTCAACTTGATTGATTCTGACCAAAATCAGTGCTTTCATTTCCAACCTACAAGTTTGTCTTACACCTGCGTATTGTATTCCTATCTGTACACTGTAACTCATATTTGGTTTTATTCTTATAAGTCGCTGAAATTAAAGTGTGAATGATTGAAATTATAAGCATTTTCCTTGTAAAGAATATCTGATTTTGGATTTAGTCGGTATTTGCTTAACAAATAGACGACCATTACTGATAGTGGGCCTTGTGAAAAAGGACAACTACAAACCCTTTCAACCAAGTTTTAACCCAATTGCACGTTGTACGGACATAGTATAAAGTCCAGTTAACTCAAAAGCCCAATTCAAACGTAACCCAGGTGAGGTGACCACGTTTCCCAACTTCTACGGCAATTTTCTCCATTGTCACTATTTTTTTTTCCTTAATTATTGTCTGCCAGTTACAGAAAACAATTTCTGAAATTCATTTCAGAAAGAAAACCAGCGACAATGTCGATATTTAATAGTCCAAGTAAATTCAAAACAAAGTACATAAATTTTATTTTTCACGGCAAAATAAATAACAAAAACAAAAATCATAAATCATAAATTTTATTTATCAATAATAGAAACAAAATACCCCTAATCTCTGTTTGCAGACCGAAGAAAACTCTCTTGAAATGGCAACGTCAAAAATCAGAGCAGCGACCGTTTCGCTCCCAATCACCGTAGCGTGTAGGTTCAGGCCCTCTGGGCCCACCAATCTCTCTGGTCAGTTTATTCGCATGATCCCCGTGTTCTTCTTCTTCTTCTTCGTCTTCTCGACCTTGTTTGTTTTCATTTGCGGGATTTTCTTCGACGATCTCCGTTTGCTCCTTGTTGAGGTTTGGTTGGTGGAGCTGAGGTTGCTGAGCTGAGGCGCTCATGAATCGACTCGCCGATTCGATCAGCGGTTCGGATTTGATAAAGGTGAGGAATAGTTTTGGAGTTGAGAGATCGGCGATTGATACGATTCGACGGCTCGCCATCTTTCTTCCACGAACTAAAAGAAAAAGAAACCCTTTAGGAAAGAAATACAGAGAGTAGCGGAGACGGTACAGTGTCGTGTTCGGAGAATAGAATGCCACGTGGTGAAACCGTATTGTCAATGGGCCTTTTTGAGGCCCCTATTTAAATGGGCTGTAAAGCCCAAAATAATTGGACCGACAAAATTTGTAGTTAGAAAGACTTTCTGCTTTCTAATCAATCAAGCAGTTCAGGAAAACAGACAGAAAGGTAAAGTAAGAGACTGTAAGAAGGAAGAGATGGGTGGAGAAGGGCAACTTTTTAGGAGAATTCCACGCATTAAATTCCCACAGAGACACTCGAAATCATCATCCTCAGGTCTCTTCTTTACTTGCTCTTTTTATTTATTTAATTTATCGATAGGACTTCTGTTGACTTTCAATTGCAATAGCCCATGTTCTGGTTGTGTTTTTTTCATGATTCTATGCTGTTTAGTTGAATGGTACATCTAAAGAACAAAAAATTAGAACTGGGTTATCAAAATTTTGTCAATTTCCATTGTAAAAACTTTAAAATTTGGTCAATTATGTGTTAGAAGCTGAAAATACATTGACAAATGCACAGTTTATATTTTATCTCAGCTGTTTAATATTGGGATATTAACTGTTTAATTATATCCTAATTGCCTAAAGTTACGTTCATAAATGTTGGAGAGGAGGGATAGATAAATTCATTGTTAGAAATAGTAACTTGTATGTATTTGTGGAAAGCACTCCAAAAAATCTATTGCAGAACAATGAAAATGTGTTTTCTTTTTACCTTTCCTAGTTTGCCTATTTGCAGTCTGTAATTTCTTCAAACTGTATGTTTGATTTCTATGTGTAGGTTCAGCTTCACAAACCGAACAAGCAACAACAAATAGGGCTTCTGCTCAAGAGAGAATCAGTGCAAGCTCAGATGTTCCAGCACCACCCATCAACACTGCCGTGGGAGGGAAAGCTTCCCTTCAGCCAAAACGCACCCCTGTCACAGATAGGGAAATAGAGGCTATACTGGTGAGTCATATATTTTTCCACAGTTTAACGATCAAATATCTTGGTTTTTGGATGATATGAAACTGACCCCCAACTTTAGACCTTGAGAGTTTATGAAAAAAAAGGTTTTTTTTTTTCCCCGCCCCCTCCCTCCTTTCTTAGGCCTTGAAATATATTTAGATACAGTATCATATGGTCCTTTTGATCATTTAAAGTGGTGTGGTTTATGACTGAGTTCTCTCTTTATAGCAAGTACATAGGCTGTCTCTACATTACTTATTTTCTGCGCTTTTGAATTCCAAGTCTCCTACTTTTCCGAGTAAGAATTCTAGAAATATTACGTGGTAGAGTTTGACCAAGTATGTTTTCATGAACGGTAAATTTTTAGACAATTTTTTGATTTTTCTGTTTGTCTTTTAGTTGGGTGGATGTATATGATCTTTCGGCAGAGGAACAGGATGAAAAAAAACGCAGAAAGGAACCTCCAAGTCTTATTTTTCCTTTTTCTTTTTTTTTTTTTAATTTTGTGTGTTAAAATCTTTAAGTATTTCTGTTTTCTTTCCAGATTTTGGTCTGGATATGTACCAAAAAAGGAAAAGCTTGTCTTTGATATTTTATGCAAATAACTAAGTACATTTTCTAAGCCGCTCAAATCCATCATGGACGGGGCGCATAAGCAGTTTCAATATTTTACTGGGTTTTCTTTTCACTATGCTAGTATTTTGTACGTTCCACTTATTTCGTCACTTCTAATAGTGAAACAGCTAGAAGTTCCATATTTAACATAACAAGCACTGAAACAGTACAGACTACGAATACCAACTGTTTGACGAACCAGAAAAAGCAGATTTGGAAGTTCTAAATTCTTTAATCGCAGCCATTTGGAACAGGAAACAGAACACCTAGGGTGTAAGTATGGCATTTTCTACATGTCCAAGACCGTTATAAAAGAAATATACTTTAGTGACTCAAAACAAACGTCTCACTCCAATTATTTACCCAAAAAAAATAAAAATAAAAAGTCTCGCTCCAATACTAGGCGAACAAATTTGGACACTATAGCTTCGTTGACACAAAAAAATTCCAACAGAAAAGCTAAACATCCAAACCCAATCAGAAAATCAAACTTCATGAGAAATAGACTAAGAAATATCCATCATTTGATTTTAGGGAAAAAATAATGATAATATCAAAAATTTCCCATTATGTGATTTCTAAATCAATAAAAGGAAATAGGACTGTACATTATTCATTTATAACAAACCCAAAGCTAAACCCGAAACAACAAGCCTAAACTATAAACAAGATGAAAATTCTGAAACCTATATCCAGCTCCATAAAATCAACTTCTTATGTTAAACCCTGTTGCCCCATGGCAGCCACTTCATACTTCATTTGTGCAAGACCATCAAGTTCCATGGACTCATCTCTGTGATGGGTACATGACATCTCTTGGTGGTCATGCATGAGATAATCTAAACCAATCTATGTAGCACCATATCCACATGACAATGAAAAATCATGTATTTTTTAATCACTGTGTTGCTTTTGTCATCACTGTGTGTTTGCCACTGTCTTGCTGCCTCTTGGTTAAATCTTGATGCCTCTTCAGAAGAAGATCTTCATGATTCCCAGAGCTAATGGTTTGGTCTTCTTCCTCTTCTCTTGTAAGGTAATTGTCCACCTGTGCAGCCGCTTGCCGCCCCTCAGAGATTGCCCATACTACCAAGGATTGACCACGTCGACAATCCCCAGCAGCAAAGACTCCTTGTACATTGGTGGCAAAACGGCCATAGTCTGCCTTAAAGTTTGACCGGTTGTCACGCTCCAAACCCAACTTCTCTGCAACAGTCTGAAATAACCGGACACCATTATCAGTGAGAAAGTATCTCATAGCATATATATATATATGATGAAAATGCGAATTACAAACTATTGAGAATAACTTTATAATTAGAAATTTACTCTCAAGGCATACTTATGGTTTCCAACTAAAATAATTAGAACAGTTGAACTTGGTAAATTAGTTCTATACTGAGAAAAAACTTACCGACTCAGGGCCAAGGAACCCCATAGCTAATAGAACTATGTCTGCCTCAATTATCTCCTCGGAACCCTCCACCTCCTTGAACTGAAACTTTCCAGAAGCATCCTTCTCCCAATGAACACGTACCAATTCAAGTCCTTTTACCACCCCATTCTCATCTCCAATAAATCTCTTAGTGAGTACTTCATAAGATCTTGGGTCTTTGCCAAATCTAGTAGCTGCTTCCTGGTGCCCATAATCTACGCGGAATATACGTGGCCACTGCCAAATAGAAGGGGCAATAGATGCATAAGAAATCACATACTAGTGCATATAAATAAACACTAGAAAAAATATATGGGAAAATTTAAAACCTGCGGCCATGGGTTTCCCGGAGCCCTAGATTGCGGTGGCTCTGGGAGGAGCTCCAAATTAACAATGCTACTACAGCCATGCCGGATGGATGTCCCTATGCAATCAGTACCAGTGTCACCCCCACCAATTACCACCACTTTCTTGCCCTTTGCAGAAATGTAATTTCCATCCATGAGATTGCTATCAAGCAAGCTTTTGGTGTTTGCATGAAGAAATTCCATGGCAAAGTGAACTCCTGATAGCTCACGTCCCGGAACAGGTAGATCCCTGGAACCAGTAATACACAGCAGTTAGATACTAATTCATATAGGTAAACAAAATCTTTGAGAACTTAAGAGATGCCAATTTGTAGAGCTTTAAACTTATAGCTTACCTTGGTTTTGTTGCTCCTACTGCCAAAATAATGGCATCATTCTCCTCTCTAAGTAGATCAAGGGAATACAATGGATCAGAGCCAATATTAGCGTTAACCACAAAGTTGACACCTTCCTCCGCCATAAGGTTGACCCGTCGTTGGACAATATCCATTTTGTCAGTCTTCATATTTGGAACTCCATACATCATAAGGCCGCCAATTCTATCAGCACGCTCATACACAGTCACGGTATGGCCAACCCTATTTAGCTGATCAGCAGCAGCCAAACCAGAAGGGCCACTCCCGACAATGGCAACCCTTTTCCTGCAAAAAAGGAACATAATAATTGATTTTAACGACCACGTTTTTTTTTTTTTTAATGAATGATTTTAATATAGCGTTACCATGGATATTTTAACATATAGCATCTTTCTTCCAAGGTCGAGAATATCATAAACCAATCCACTATCAATCCAGGCAGTACTAAAAAACAAGTGAGAATCATAAAATGGATCTCAAAGAAAACATACCCAGATCTTTTAACAGGAGGCCGTGGAACCATCCAACCCTTCTCAAAGGCTTTGTCAATGATGGCACATTCAATGCTTTTGATGGATACAGGGTTCTCAATAATACCCAGAACACAAGAACCTTCACAAGGTGCTGGGCAAACTCGTCCAGTAAACTCAGGGAAGTTATTTGTCTCTAGGAGTCGATCCAACGCTTCTTTCCACCTATTTTGGTACACTAACTCATTGAACTCAGGTATTTTGTTGCCAAGAGGACATCCAGTGTTCTCCTGCATAATTACATAGAAGGTTCAATTGAGAACAGAGTGAGTAAGAAATACACACTTAAGAATTAAACAAAGAACAGGGTCATAGTTACCTGGTGGCAGAAAGGAGTGCCGCAGTCCATGCAACGAGCTGATTGCGTCTTTAACAGTGGGCCGGGTTTTGATTCATCCATGACTTCCTTCCAATCATTCATTCTAACTTTAGGATCCCTGTATTGAACACCTTCACGCTCATAAGAAATGAACCCGCGATGTTTAACAGCATCAGAAACCTGACTAGGCCTTTTCAGTGCTTCAGCCTCTTGTGTCTTCTGTAAATTTAAAGAACTACTGATCAGATCCATAAAAATGTTATAGATTATCAATAAGTCTAAACAAAAAAATTCTGGCAAAATACAATTCCACCAAACATCATGTGCATGTTTGAGTGCATGTGTTTGCAAGAGAGATGGAGAGAAACCTACTATCACAGTAAGCCAATTATAAGTACCTGATTGGACTTCCCATTTAAAGTTGCAGCTGCCATCTTCTTAAGTTCTTCAAGAGCATCTTTCTCCATTATCTCCCCGTCATCATCAGACTCCTCGGCTTCTTTAGCAGCAACCTCCCCAGCTTCTTTGGAGATTTCATCTGCTTTCACACTTGCAAGAGCTCGTTTGTACTCCCTGGGGAAAACTTTAATAAATTTAGGCAGAAGATTCTGAAAATCATCTAGTACTTCTCTGGCATGGCGACTATTTGTGTGACGCTGGTGCTGCTGTATCATCATTCTAAGAGTCATAATGTCCTCCTCTTCCTCCACTTTATCAAGATCTACAAGCTCAGGATTGCATCGAGATCGAAACTCTCCATCCACATCAAGAACATAAGCAATACCACCACTCATTCCTGCAGCAAAATTCCTACCAGTTTTTCCAAGCACAACAACAGTACCACCTGTCATGTACTCACAACCATGATCACCAACACCTTCCACAACTGCCCTTGCCCCTGAATTACGGACACAGAATCTCTCAGCTGCCATTCCATTGAAATATGCCTCCCCACTTGTGGCCCCATAAAGAGCCACATTTCCAATCACGATGTTTTCTTTTGGATCAAATTGGCTTTCCTTTGGAGGATAAACTACAATCTTTCCACCTGACAAACCTTTGCCAACATAATCATTGCTGTCGCCTTCAAGCTCCAGCATGATGCCAGGACAAAGGAATGCACCAAGACTTTGGCCTGCACTACCACTGAATTTGATATGGATGGTGTCTGTAGGAAGTCCTGCCGCATGATAGCGTTTGCTAACTTCATGACTAAGCATAGTACCAACAGCACGGTTAACATTGCAGATTTGTGTATCAATGTACACAGGAAGAGCCTTTTCTAAGGCAGCTTTGGATAGAGAAATGAGTTTATTATCCAGAGCCATGTCCAGTCCATGATCCTGTTTTTGGACACAGTACTGGGCAGCGCCAGGACGAAGATCAGCAGCAGGTCTAAGTAATAGGGATAGGTCAATGTTCTCCAGCTTCTCATTTTTTCTAGTTACTTCTTTATCAACTTCAAGCATATCCGAACGACCAACCATTTCATTTAAGGTTCGAAACCCAAGCTGTGACATTATCTCTCTCAACTCCTCTGCTATCATAAAGAAGAAGTTAATAACATGTTCAGGTTCTCCTGCAAACTTCTCCCGGAGTACTGGATCTTGCGTAGCAATGCCAACAGGACAGGTGTTTTTGTGGCATTTCCGCATCATGATGCAGCCAAGAGTTATTAGTGGAGCTGTGCTGAAGCCAAACTCTTCTGCACCAAGAAGTGCAGCTATAGCCACATCTCTTCCAGTTTTAAGTTGACCATCTGTCTGGAGAACCGTGCGACCACGAAGATCATTTGCAACCAAGGTCTGATGAGTCTCAGCCAAACCAAGTTCCCATGGAAGTCCAGCATTCTTGATCCCAGTCCATCTAGAGGCTCCTGTGCCTCCATCATGACCTGATATCAGAACATGATCGGCATGCCCCTTAACAACTCCACTAGCAACTACGCCAACACCAGCTTCAGATACTAACTTGACACTGATTCGGGCACCTGGGTTGGAGTTCTAAAAACCAAAGGAATAACATCAGATGGAATCCATCTTAGTAAAAAAGCGTTATAGGTTTTCTAAGTAGCAAAACCATTACCACCACTCCATACTTAAGGAGTTAGTTAAGTATACCAAATGAACAAGTAAAAAAGTGTCATGTTGTCCACAAACCTTAAGATCGTGAATTAATTGAGCAAGATCTTCAATTGAATAGATATCATGATGGGGAGGTGGGCTGATAAGGCCCACTCCAGCAGTAGAATTCCTGGTGACAGCAATGTCGCCTATAACCTTGTGTCCCGGAAGTTCACCTCCTTCACCAGGCTTGGCCCCCTGTGCAACATTTAAATACCAACATTAGCATACAATCAATACATTATAATAGCAAACTCAGTTAACATTTAACCTCACCAAATGCCAAATGATGGAATCAATTAAAGATGCAAAGGCACCCAGAGGTGCTTTGCAGACACAGCATCATCTGCCATGAACATAGATCCATAAACAAGAGGAACATCTGTTCCAATAGGAATACAGGGACTGAAGAACATAGGAAACGGAAGAAAATAAACAATAATAAATACCTAAAAGTTTGAAATTGGCGTAGGAAAAATTACCTGAGCCATTTTTATCTGCAGTTCATCAGCATTTGTAAGGTAATAACTCGAAACTCCAAATCTGCCACTAGCAACCTGCTTTATTGCACTCCTCTTCGGATTCCTGGAACCATCTGGAAGAGGCTCCATACGAGAGGGCTGTTCACCTCCCTCACCTACAGTGGAAGTTGTTGAAAAAATTCAGCACTAATCACAGAAACAGTTTACACAGTTAAATAATAATTTTCTTAATTAACATAACATAATTTCCTAGTGAATGAAATATATTTTGGTAGAATCTTGAAATGATTGAAAACCTTGTCAACGTTAAACCCTGACCTTCCACCATCAAAACTTAAAGTTTCTGATATATTAGAAGAAAAAGATCTTGAAAAAAAAATAATAGTAAATAATTCTGATTATAAATAAAATCATGACAAAGTTGTACAATTGCGAGTACCTGTATTTGATTTTCCTCCAAGTTTATTCATAGCGATAGCCAATGTTGTATGCGCCTCGAGTGATATGGATCCATAACTCATGGCCCCAGTGCAAAAACGTTTGACAATCTCACTCACAGGTTCCACTTCAACCAGGGGAACTTTCATTCCGGAGTCTTTGAACTTCAAAAGACCCCGCAAGTTACAGGCTTTATTCAATTGTTGAATAAGCTTGGAGTATTCTTTATAAGCAGCCACACTATTTGTCCTGGCAGCCTCTTGAAGCTTTGCAATAGCAAGAGGGTCATTCAGGTGAAGCTCACCACCTTTTCTCCAATGATAGTCCCCTGGATTTGGCAGTGCCACAGCTTCTGCGCTTCCTGGAGGAAAGGCACGAGAAGGGAATGCCAGCTCATGCAGATGAAGTGTATCACGAGCAAGCATTTCAAAAGTTGCACCTTCAACTCTACTTGGCGTTCCAGCAAAGCACCTCTCAATCACTTCAGATGAAAGACCTAGAGCTTCAAAAATCTGAGCACCCTTATATGAAGCCAAAGTTGATATTCCCATTTTGGCAAGAACTTTCATCATGCCATAGTTACTAGCTTTGAAGTATTTCTTAACCAGCTCTTCCCTTGAGTGGATCTCACCATTAGATTTTGGCGGGATCTTTCCATCAACCTGCAATCTCCAAATGGCCTCAACAGCCAAGTAAGGGCAGATGGCATCAGCACCAAATCCAACTAGAGTACAGAAATGGTGCACCTCACGTGGCTCAGCAGATTCAATTATCAACCCAATTCGAGTACGTTCAAGATTTTTAACTAGATATTGATGAACTGCCCCAACAGCCAAGAGGGAGCTTACAGCAACACGCTTTGGTGAGAAAGCTACAAATTCACATGATAATAACCACAAAATTAGCAAACAAACTCGAAGCAAGTTTCCATTAAATCTCAATCACAAGCAACTTAAGGTTTAAAAGATATATGCATATTTATATATTTTGCAGCATCATACCTCTGTCTGAAAGTACTAGTGTGGTATATCCTTCTTCAATCGCATCACGCGCTTCAACACAAATCCTATCCAATGTCTCCTCCAATCCCTTTCTACCACGATTCTTAGGATAAGTTATGTCCAGAACTTTGCTTCGCCAACCTATATAATTCATCTTTTTAATTGCTTCCATTTCTTCAATGGATAAAAGAGGACCTTTAAGAGATAGACGATGACACTGTTCTTCGGAGGTTTCTGTCAGGTCACCTTCAGGACCAATCATACATTTCATAGAAGTGACTATCTTCTCTCTAATAGGATCAATTGGCGGATTTGTTACTTGAGCAAACATTTGCTTGAAGTACTCAAACGTGAGCTTTTCCCTATTAGACATGACAGCCAAGGGAGTATCATTTCCCATTGACCCAAGGGCCTCTACACCATCTTTAGCCATGGGAAGCAACAACATTTCCAGGGCTTCTACTGTGTAGCTGCAAAGAGAAGATTCATAAATAATTTTCTTAAGAGACGCAAATTAAAGAAACCAAGAAGATATGATTGCATACCCAAAAGCCTTTAATGGAGCCAAGAGACCATGAATGCCCATTTTTTCCATGTCATCATCATTATTAGATGCCTAAAAAACACAAGATGAAATAGACCATTGTAAAAATTGATAGCAAAGAAAAGTGCAATAAAAACTTTAATGGACCTTCACATCAACCTTACCGGCAGGACTCCTGCTATGGCAGGAGGGACTCTCTCTGATTCATGAACAGAACCAATTACGTCTTTGAGCTCAATCTTTTGCCTTTTAAGCCACTCCCCATAAGGCCTTGCCAGAGAGTACTGCTGCTTCAAGGCCTCATCATCTACAACACTGTGATTATCAAAGTCCACCAAAAGCATCATTCCAGGATTAAGTCGCCCTTTCCTAGACACATCTTCAGGTGGAATGTCTACTACACCAACTTCACTGGCCATTATAACTCGTCCACTGTGCGTGATGTAGAAGCGACCTGGCCGTAGTCCATTTCGGTCCAGCGTGGCTCCCAGATAACGTCCATCAGTAACTGCAGTTGAATTCCATAAGTACAAAGCCAAGAAATCATAATATAGACAAAATTTTCAACTGAGTGCACTATTTTTTTGAAAGAAAAATTACATGATATAAGAGCTGGTCCATCCCATGGCTCCATGAGAGCCGAGAAATATTCATATAGTGCTTTTCGATGAGGATCCATATTCTTGTCATTTTGCCATGCCTCGGGAATCATCATCATAATAGCTTCAGGAAGACTTCTGCCAGCTCGAACAAGAAGCTCAAGCACACCATCAAACGCTCCTGCATAGGAAAAATCATGTTCATGAATCAGAAAATGTAGGATTTCCACCTAGAATCATTATGTTCTTCACATCTTCATTGCATGTGTTTACACATCAATTTGCACATGTGCAAACTCAGTATATAGCTATAACCTGAATCTGATGAGCTGGCATCCACAATGGGAAGAAGCATCTTTAACTCATCTTCTGAAAGGCCAAGTTCCTTACACTTCAAAAGTCCCTCACGTGCTTTCATCCTGGGTTGGAACACATGGAAAATATTAGAGCTAGAATTTGAAGGCAAAGTTCAAAAGAACAAAACAGTTCTCTTAGGAATATACCAGTTTACATTTCCTCTAAGCGTGTTGATTTCTCCATTGTGGCCCAAGACACGCATTGGCTGAGCACGATCCCAGCTAGGAAATGTATTGGTTGAGAATCGAGAGTGAATCTGTACATACAATGATTAAAATAACAAAAGATTGTCACGCCGTTTTTACTTTATTTAGGAAATGAATAAATAATTTAAAAACCACACATGAAATTGTGTTCAGGCCAATTTAGGAAACTGTATACTGCAGTGCCAGTACAAACTATGGAAACCTAAGCTATTGTTTGACCAAACACAATTCCCTTTCCACCACTCAATTAAAATTTTCATCTTCAACATAGAGAGCACTGCACCAAGTTTCTGGAAACATGATTTACTTGATAATGAGGTTTCTTACCAACTCACCCAATGCATCCAATCCAGCATCAATTTCAATTAGTAATCAAGGGAGCGGAAGAACTTAAGAGATCATTCAAACCTCAATGCCTCAGAAGTCATTCCTCAACCTTGCATCTCTTCAGTTACCGGTTGTTCCCATGCTGTTTGTTGGAGTATGGAGTTAGTGGAGAAAGATAAGAAGTGAATGGATAATATATTTACCAGGGCCATGTAGCTCGTAAACCTTTCATTGCCAAGATCTGCATAGTAGTAATCCTTCATCTGAATGGGCTTCAACTGACCTTTGTAAACAACAGTCCTGCATAGATCAGGTAGAAGATTTAATCACAAGAAAATACTATTAAAACTCGTTTGGACAATTTGGCAGCAGTCTGAAAAACACACCTTGAGGAAAGAGAACATATGTAGAAGTCTTTAGCACCACCATGTTCAAGGTTCAGTGCAGCTCGAATAGCAACCATTGAAAGCCTCCTTAGTATGTACATCTGGAAAGAACAACGTTAAAATAATAATCTAAGTCAAGAACCTAAAATATAATACTTCTTCCAAAGAATAAAATTACAAGGAAGGCTTTGAGAAAAAGAAAAGCACAAAGCTTGAATAAATGCAATCCAATATATCTCTCTAAATTAGATGTAAAAGAATTAAATATTATATGTAAACTAATCCAAATATTTTCAGGTTGCCACATATATTCTGATCAGACCATAGAACAAACCAAACTAACCTTAAAGTAAAGACATACATACAGTTGAAAATTTTCATGTTCCCTCGTTGTATCTCAAAAAATAGATAGTACGTAAAAAAAACAAGAATTTACCTGACTCTCAATGTCAACTTTTGACCTAGGAGAAGGGGTAAGGAAAACTTGCTCAACCACAGGTTCTGTAAGAACAGCAGACTTTCCCAATCCTGTGTTATCTGTTGGCACTACTCGCCACCCAAGAACAGTATGCCCAAGAGACTCAGCTACCTGTAAACATGAACAAATATTTTCAAATGAATGCCGTATAATAGTGGAAACAATAATTATAAATAGAAATAGCATTAATCTTTATTCTCAGAGATGAAACATCATTTGACCACTATATATATACTAGATGATATCAATAAGGAATCATCATCCAAGTCATATAATGTCAGAAATGAATCAATGAAGCACTATCTCTGCACTAAGTAAAAACGGAAATGTCTTGGCTTGACCAAAGAAACCATGGATGATTTTGACATAACTAAACCATAAACCTTTTTTTTGGGGATAAATAGGAATTAAAGTTGAAATTACCTTTGTGAATAGGTTTCTACTTTCATTCCTGCGACTTTCAGAGGTGGGCATGAAGAACATGCCAACAGCATATTGCCCTGGTTGTGGAAGGGTAAATCCAACATCCATGGCGACCTGAGAATTATCAACCAGAAAATAGTCAGTAACAAAGTCAGAACAATCTAAGCAAAAAACTCAAACAAAAATTAATCCTCATCGCAATTTTGCAAATCATAAACCACTTCCTTCCTGTAAATTACCAAAAGAAAACAGTATCCAAGCATTTTTAAAAAAGTAATAATAAACATTTTTGGAGGCAAGAGAATTGTAATAAAACTTTTCTTAAAAAAAATTATAATAATTAATAGATGAGTAAACATTAATTTTTCTTAAATATATATTATCATGCAAAGATATTTCTGGATACTAAAATTCATCAAAGTATAAATAAACGAATAAATAAATAAATACTTAAATATAAAAACACCAAAAAAGAAAAAAGAGTGCGATTTGCGAACAGTACAGCGACGCCAAAAAAAAAATATTCTGGTACAATTTAATTATCGCGTAATAAAAAAATAATTGAAGAACAAAAAATCGAAAACCAGAAATCTTACCTCCATGTAGAATTCATGAGGAAGAGCGACGAGAATTCCAGCTCCATCACCTGTGTTCGTTTCACAACCACAAGCACCTCTATGTGACATGCGCACCAGCATCTCCAAAGCATCCGTAATCTGTAACACCAAAATAACAAAAATAAACACTAAAGCCAAAAAAAAACTTATCATCAACAAAAAAAAAAAAAAAA